>JAHPZR010006379.1:0-17376 GCA_019787425.1 Platygyra sinensis
CGCTTTTGTAATAACATGAATGATGCACTTTGAATATTCCAGAGAGAAAATCATACATGGTCATGGCGAGCTTTGAATATTCTGTTGGTAGGTTTGGGGAAACAATTTTTAAAATGTATTTTCTGAAAAAGTTGTCATCTGATATTGATCCACAAAAGATACCTGTCAAAATAAACTGTAAGACCAACTTGAGCATCAAAAACAACCATCCCCCAAGGGGCAAAAACAAAAGCATCAAAGAGAACGCATTTACTTTGACCCGGTAACAGATGTCACAACAAGCTAACAGTCTAAATTTCAAAATACCTTTTTATGGAAAATGTTTTTTGAATGATATTGCCACCAAATACCGTTAGCAGTGGTGAAATAAAAAACCTAAATCGAAAGAGGAAGAAAGATGAAAAAAGATATCATTCATTAATATTTATGTTAAGCCCCCACCAAACGATCGCAACATTTCAACGCAACATATCGCAACATTGTTGGGCGCAACATATTGGCGCGTTTGGCCACCCTGTTGCGACGTGTTGCGACATGTTGAGTGTTGTTGACTCAAATTTGGAAATGGCCAAATTTTTCATGCAACCTTTTTGGATGCTGCAACATATCGTGCACCCGGGCATGCGCACTAGTTCGGTTTTCAATACCCAACATGTTGCAAAAGGGTGGCCCAACCTCACAACATGTTGCGCCCAACAATGTAGTGATATTTTGCGTTGAAATGTTGCGATCTTTTGGCCGGAACTTGCAAAAGTTGGGCCGACAATGTTGGGGTATGTTGTGATTCAGTGTTTGGCCAGGGCTTTACGATGCAACAAATTAAAACATTTTAATGACAACGATGCAATGCAGATGTAGATATTTGATCAGAATAAGCAACTTTAAATGAGAATCTATAGTCTGAGCAGCATCAGAAAGCCACAATTCATGAAAATGTGTTGCCATCAACACTTAGAATAAAGTTTTTGACTGTAAAATTGCCGCAAGATTAGAATCTAAATGAAGGCCCTAAAAAGGTTTTCTTGTTTAAAGAAAACAATTGTTATCCTTAAATTTCCATAGAAGGGATTACCTGAAACACCTAAAAGAAGGAAGTTATTGAGATGATATTTATGTTTCCTGAAGTTTGATAGCGGCGATTTTGTTTCAAAAGCAGTGGTCTAATTTAGTAACAAATGACTGATTTCAGTTGTAAGGTGATTATCTAACTCTGCTGCATAAATTTTAACTTTCAGTACATTTATGTGAATGCTGAAGTGACTCAGGTTAGTGCTGACCGAAAATATGGAGACTACGATCAGGCTTTCTTTCTGTCCACCAATCACACATCACTTATAATTTATTCACTAAGCACATTGAGAAAATGATAATAAAATATATAAATGTACCCTGATTCCCTGCATTTACTCGCGTATTCGGCGACTGGGGCGCGTGCACGTGTTCCGCAAAATGCCGGAATACCCTTTTAATTCTTTACCGACAAAACGTATGGTAACAAAATTAGAGGGTAAAACTGCTGTCGCTTTACCTAGATATGACAAATTGTTTTTCACCCAGCTAGGTGAATTCAGCGCAAGTTTGAAAATTCCTTGATTTTGATTTTGGTAAATGCTCTTTCTCTGACAAACCGGCTTACGCATTGTTCAAGAAATCATTATACGTAAAAGAACACAAAGTCGTATATAAACCGGGTTCAATTTCATTTCATCTCACTGCAAAGAGGCGACTTTTTGTAATAAAAGCAGAAGGAAAAAGAACAAAAAATCGCCACCGAAAAAGTTTAAGATGCCCAGCTTAAGGGCGTCTCCCCACCCCCCCAACCCTCCCCGGTCTCTCTGTAAGCATCGATAAAACATATTGAAAAGGCAGAAAATTCTAATTTGTGATCACATATTCAAGGTATCTGAAGTGCAGATATATATATATCTCTGATATCGCTCGACGTTGGTTGCTATTACGATGTAAGGGACTAGCAGACAAACTTTAAAAGCTGCAGAATAGGGCTGCTAGAATTCTCACCTTTTCTAACTATGATGTTCGCTCAAGTGTTTTGTTGGATGAGCTTGGCTGTGGAGGGCTAGAGTATGTAAGACTTAAACAGTTGGCTGTGACAATGTATAAAATCCATAATAATCTTTCCCCAGCGTATCTGAGGCGGATCTTTACCAACACCTCAAATGTACATTCACACAATCTCAGAAATTCTGAGATAAATTATTATGTCGCCAGACCCAGAACTGAGTCTGCAAAAGGGAACCTACACTACAGAGGATCTGTTCTGTGGAACAAGATTCTCTCAGAGATTAGAAAACTGCCTAGTTTAAATGTTTTTAAAACTTCATTTCATGGGAAAGATTTTTCTAATACACCTTGACCCATTGTAACTCTTGTTATTCATAATGTAAGTTTTTGTATTTTTAGCATTATCATAGTCAATAGTTCCTTAGAGTATTTTAGTCTAGTTTTAAACACGATTCCTAGGAAGACCATGTAAAATGATACGATTTCGTATGTAAATAAAGATTGAAAAAAAAAAACCATTTCGGTACTTCTGTAAAAACGATCGATATTGAATACGAAATTCCTCAAGGTAAAGATCGTGTCTGAATGGAGAGTGATACATAGCGGCGGAGCTGATGTTGCTTTTAAAAGCAGTAACACACCGCACCATCCTTCTTTTCCCACCTCCAGTGTTAAAGTTGGCGGGCATCTACCATTATTATACCTTGGGTGAGAAAGTCATTGTGAGAGTAAAAACCACAAAATTCCGATCTTTCGAGAGCCTAAGCCGATAGGGCCACTGCATCTCACTGAACTCATTACTAAACGTACAGAAGTCATTTTGCTTGAGTTCTTAAAGGTGATGCTAACGTTATATCACTCCTATACTAACACTTCGCACAGCAAGGCCGCGCAAGCTGAACCAATTGTGATAATTTTTTTTTTGCTGTTAAACACAATCGCAATGAATTCTCTTCCAAACAGTAACGTCGCTTATTCAAAATTACTGTAAAACGCTAAGACGAAAATTAATCCGATAGGATCGGAAATGGAGTTATTTTTGTTTTTAGTGGACAAAACCCTGGTACCATAATAATTTTACGTATTTTACAATCCTGTTTTTTACATTTTTTAAAGCTAGAGATATAAATAGTTGCCTGAAATAGCACATAGAACAATTTTCCACGGGAACTGAAGAAAAAGTTTCAAAGTTCAGAAAAAGTGTGCAGACACGGGTAAAATGTCATCATCAGTTTCATTTTACCAATAATTGTTACATACGAACTTCAATTTCCTTGTCACATTTGGTGTTGTTTTTTCGAGAAGATATTTAAAACAGTCGTACCGAAGTTTGCAATTCGAAGTCAATAATCTTAGAACAAAGTTTTTGCCCATCTGTTACTCGAACTCCTGGTGGATTCGTTCTTAAAAATAGTCTTATATTACACATATTTCTTGTAAACTCAGTTAAAAAGTGCTTCTGTTTACTGCAGAAAACGAATTCAGTTCGTTCGGTTGTCTAGATTAATTAACAGGACAATTTCCGATTCTTCGGCAGCGACCGCTATAGTTGCTTTTCAAATGTCAAGACTACTAGAACAGTGAATTTCGTACTGTGGCACTTATTTTTACACCTAAGCCGGGAGAGGCATTGTAAAGCAAAGTGTCCTACACAAGAAACGCCCAAACCCCATCGATCGATCCCGCTACTGAGCCGTAAGGGCCACTGCATCTCGATGACGAACAAGAGGTCATTTCTTTAAATTCTGTAATTTTTTCCCCGGGGGGGGGGGGGGGTACTTGATATATTCCTAGGTGGGGAGGTGCGGCCCGGCCCCTCATACCCTGACCCTGTTTAAGACAAATATCGCTGATTTTCCTACCCTGTTTAAGACAGAACTCCGATTTTTGATACTCTGTTTAAGACATGGATTAAAAGTTGCGGTTACAAATTGTGTGGCTTTCTTGTTGTGTAATCAGTGGAAATTAATGTACCTGGTATCAATGCCAAAGTCAACAAAAGACAATAATAATTTAAAAGAGCTTGTAAAAATTTTGCCATTTATCGCTCAAGAAAAGATATCCCATTTAAGACAAAAACTGATGAATCGATACCCTGATTAAGACAAAAAATGACAAATTCGATACCCTGTTTAAGACAAAAATCCCGAAAAACATACCCTGACTGGCCGCACGTCCCCATTAAGCTCATATAAGGGAGTACCCCCCCCCCGGATTTTTTCCTTGAAAAGTGTAATCTCCAACTCAACGTTTAACAAGCCCTTATACTAATCCTTCACACAGCAACGCCGAAAAGTAAAGTCTTTGAAAGCGAGCGCAAATCAGGATTATTGCGACAGAAACGAAAATGTTTCCATGATACAACTCATAAATGGACATAAGTATTTTAAACATCGTTGTGGTCAACATCTTTGAGTCGTCATGATAACATGATTGAATTTCTGTTGTCCACTTTCCTAAAGTCCTTTCAGAAAGAAGAATTAATCTGAAAACTCAAAGGAAACTGTGAAAAGTCGTGAATAAATTGCCTGCATACGTTTACTTGATCTATAACTAGTTAGTAGTTGATAATTTTGGAAGTGACTTTTTGAAAGCCTCTTTTAAAAGCTCATTCCAGTACTACGTTCCCAGTGTGTTTAGGCAAGTAAACAAAAATCAAATTACAGGATGGTTATACAGACTGCTTGAATATAAATTATAAAATGGAATATATTAATTAATTCTGATTGGCATTGGAAAATAATTGTTGTATTGACTTGTACACGTAAAATGTAATCGTAATTGATTTCTACAGTCTGTTGCACAAGAAAGCCATTTAATGAGAGTTTACCAAGTCCCGAATTGACACTCAGTCAGAGTTGTGGGTTATAATATGTACAATATTAGTCAGCAGTGCATTGTGAGTGAAGGGGATTTGGTTGTGGTGCTTCTTTAGTTAACATTCGAGTGTTGCATTATGAAAAAGCTGTATCGCAATTATGCAGAAAGTATGTCACATGTGCTTTTGGCATTCATAATTTGTTTTAAGACAACCAGCTTGAGAATGCCAAGAATATTTTTTCACAATTTTACTTTAGTGGGACACAGATATCAAGAGGGATCCACTGTAAATGACTAGACTGCCTAATAATAAAAACTTTATGTATATAAATATATTTCAATAAGTTAGGCAAAGTTGAATAAACTAAATAAATAAATTAATTAATTAAAATCATGGTTACCCTTGCAATGTGATTGGCTCTCATCGGTGCGATTTATTCACGAATCGCACTATCTTTTGCTCTAAATCGCATCTTTTTCTCAGTCAATGAGAATGGGACAGTAAAACAAAACAACCAATCAGATTTTAAGGCTTTATTAAACTAACCAATCACATTGCAGGAAAATGAAAGTAAAAAAAGTCATTGTTTGGCAAATTTGGCTATTAAAAAATGCGATTTCAAAATGGATTTAATAAAGTGCATGGCAATTGAACTTCGGGTCGTACAATTTTGGTCTGAAATCATACTTGTGATTTGATATCGAACTCGCGCTGCGCGCTCGTTCGATTTTAAAATCACGCGACCAGACCAATTTGTACCCCACTCAGTTCAATTACCACTGATTATAAATAAATAAATAGATAAATAATAAATAAATAAATAAATAAATAAATAAATAAATAAATAAATAAATAAATAAAATATATGAACAATATGATTGTACCTAGCTGGTAAATGGGAATAGAGACAAAAGTATCTCTGCAAATATTGCACTGTTAAGAGCTAAGAGGATGCTTTTATTTACAGTTATATAAGTTTTCTCAATTTGTAACTATGTCTAGGAGGATGGAGAAGGGGCCTAACCAAGGTGTACACGAGGAGGCTCTGCCCCACGGCCATTATACTTTCCTTTTTGTATAGTTTTTTTTTTTTTTTTTTTTTTTTTTTTCAGGAAAGGGTTACCCTTTTATATACATGCAGCTTCAGCCTTAAAAACACTTTCATTTATCCACAATAGACCCATTACTTCTCTTGTCGTGGATAAATTCAGAGCAATGGATGTTTAAAATTCCTGCCTTTGTCATCTGAGTCCCCTCAGTTTGATGTAATACATGTTAAAAAAAAGGGTATTGCAGATGTAATGTATACAATAAAAATAACCAGTGGTTTTCTTACTTAGAAACAGAAATCAAATTAATATATTCCTATCTTGGTAATTGTTTGTGTTCATTTAACTAGCTATGCAGAAATATTCAAAATGGTTGTTGACAGATAGAATTAATATCTACAGTGTAGTTCAAGTTCTTCTTTTAGTTGCTTTTAGAACAAAAATAACATTATACGTACATCACCAGTTACTATTCCTGTTTGGCATGGCTTGTGTTTGACATGATTGGACAGCAAATCTCTCTGGCAAAAAGTAGATCTACACAGTCCCTTGAATGTTAAATTGTCTATTCATCACTCAAATTTTAGGGGATATATACTCGATCGTGAATGCTGACCTGCTACTTTTCATGAAGAAATGCTCACTCAGGTGGAACTGCATAGAATACAGAAGAAATGTAACGTGAAGCACAACAAAATTAAAAGATTAGGCAATTAAGTAAGCTTATTTTAAGGCCTACTCTGGGACCTTAAGTCGCCGTAACTTAAGGCGACTTTGGGCGATTTAAGGCGACTTAAGGCGACTTAAGCAAAATTGACAAAAAAATCATTGCGACTTTAGGCGATTTAAGGCGACTTAAGGCGACTTAAGGCGACTTTAGGCGACTTAAGGCGACTTTAAAGAGATTTTATTTGACTCAAGTAATAAAACCTAAAGTTAGCAAAGTCACTCCATAAACTTCAAAAACATTCACAGAATCCCTAACAATAAACCAAGATTAGCTAATACATATATTATGATAATTATCTTGCTTACTTTTGTATTGCTATAAGTCACCATAGTCTCAAGTATCCCAATTTCAAACCATTTTAGCTTAAAATGGTTAGAGAATTACCACAACAGTTATTGTTCAATTATGTAGTCAAAGCTAGTCAATAACTAGCCAGGAATAAACATGGCGACTGGTATATGCCTAGAATAATTATACCAAAATAAGAACCAACATCTAACAATACTATAAAAAATATATAAATAGTGACATAACTTTTAAGTTTAAGAAAATATGATTTACAGAAAACTAATAAATATTTCCACAAAATAATTTAAGTTACACAGAGTTCTTTGCATGTATTAAGCTTAATTTTTTCACAAAGCTTAGTTGCTTTGTTGCTGTTACTTGGTGTAGAAGACACAGTTGGCATACAACAATAGAGAACAAAAGCACAAAAGAACAGGGAAAACAATGAAAATAGGTTAGTGAGGCGGTGTTCTATTATGATGTGTCCTATGTCGACATCTACACCAAGGAGCCCTCTCAAATAATTTTACCAATGTAAAAATTTTTATAATTATTTTTGTGCTTATAATTATTTTAAAAATTGCTACCTTGGTAAAATTATCTCCAATATTTTTGGTACTTGTACTATCGATTTTGGCATGAAAGTTTGGCAAATCACATGTCTTTCCAACAGCATCCATAGTTGCTTGGTCCTTTTCAGGGACTCAACCAATTTGTTGTTCTCCTGCCTCTGTCAGAGAAAACACCCCAATACCATTTTGCGAACCACGTGATAAGGTCCTTCTTTTCCTGTCTTCCCAACCGCTTTTCTGGCTCCAGAAAACTTTGACGTCCCACTTATAGAGAACGGAATTTTGTTGAAAGATTTTTTACTTCCGCTGATCGGATCACTATGACCTAGTTCCAAGTTTTGAGTTGGTTCAACCCCGTAGTGTTTGACCTACAAAAAATGAAATAAGCTTAAGTTTTATGTTTGGGCTGGTGACAGTATTAAGCTGCATTTATTTAGTCAGCAGAAACTAAATACAAGTATCCGGCTGACTTTGACAAAATAATTATATAATAGAGCTAATTAAAATACCTTGCAGCTGTCCAGAAATTATTGAGTCACAACAAAATTATACAAACTGGTGGTTGCACTACGAACACTGCCTTCCGCCATTTTAATTCTCCCAGTAACCTTTGCGCCGCTATCTAGTTTCCATGCTTCGAAGTGAGGAGCGGGACACCTCGCGAGTTTCCCTTCTTTTCGCCCGTACCGCGGAAAATTCGAGCTCTCCCGCCAAATACGGCCATACTATCTGCTATAGCGAAAAACTTTCTTTACTTTACCTCGAATTGTGTCGCCGGGACGATTTTTCTTTCCACAATACCAGCAGGTAGCCAGTCAATAGAAACAAGGTGGACTATCTCTGTGGGATTGCCGACCCGCATGATAATCTACTTCACTTCACGAGGGAAAAGCACGTGTGTGTACTTCAGTCACGGGATAAACTCACGTGATCAAATGTTAGACCGGCGGACATGTTTGCTGCTGAAAGTTTTTCTCGGAATAGAAGAGGTCCATTCGTCTATGTTGAACATCAGACTAACGAAGATATGTACGGAAAGACTGTAAAGTCTTATGTTAGATAAATATTTATGCCTTTATTAGGTTCGTTGAGTTCTGTGAGTTGCAAAGTTCGAACATGTACATTTCGTCGAATACGGTGGTGGAAGCTTGTAGGGCAGGTTTATGCTGGAGAAATGGCCCACTTTTGTCACTCTTTTGCTCTGGGTAAGTAAAATGTCTAAACTTAAGCTTCAATTCAGTTCAACTGACTTTGGATTACCACATATGTACTGCTCAATGTAAAAGTGACTGGCAAGAATGTAGCTTTTCTCCAGAATACCTTTCGATTTTGTTTTTACTTTGACTGTAGGTTTGATCTGATTCAGTAATATCTTTAAGAAGAAATAAATAAATTATTGCAACCAGAGTCATTTGCTTTTTTTGCCATAAATCATATTTTTATTCATTTCCTGGTGATAACACACTGTGCCAACCTTCTGATCAACTCACAATGAAATTCAAGACAAAAATTAAGTAGGAGTATACATTGTCACAGAGAAATTTTCTAATTCAGTATTGTTTGAAGAATTAATAATATGCATGAAAAAATTACTCGATTCTGATTGGCTGAGAGTAGTGCAGTTCAAGTGTAACACCAGTGTAAAAAGTGTAACACTGGTGCAAAATGTGTAACACGAGTGCAAATTACACATCGTAATTGTGGATTTTGATTTGCAGGAAGACAATGAGAATTTTTTTAGGCCAATGATATCATGTAAAGCAATGACAAAAATTTTGTACGGAATCTTTGAAAAATGCTTTCTCGAATGCGAAAAAAATGGCTTCAAGAAACATCTTCCAGCACTTACTCCGCACAAATTTTTTCATGATTGTATTATTAATAAGTAATCAGACGGTTTTTCTCATTCAATTTGGAATTAATTTGCACTTGTGAGTTTTTTAAAAAGCTGAAATTGCACTCGCCGAAGGGGCTCGTGCAATTTCAGCTTTTTGAAAAACTCACTCGTGCAAATTAATTCCAAATTGAACGAGGAAAAACCGTATGATTACCTATACTAATCATGCTATTTAACACAGGTGGTTTGACAGGTGCACAACTGTTATAACGTAGGATTTCCATGTATGTGGAAGCCATTGCCTACCTCATATCAACTCGTGCTCCATTGTAGGGTTTCCTCCCCCCAACCATCTCCTAGTTTTACACCTGGGAGGGGGAGGGGAGAAGGGCATTGTGAGAGTATAGTATCTTACCCAAGAACACAATGGGTGATCCCTACTAGGGGACAAATTTGGACTTCTCAATCATTCGGCTACCATGCCTCCTCCTCTGATCCTTATGATTGAAGCTGAGTTCACCTATTGTCCTGCTTAATATCCTTCTTATGGGTACAATTTAAAAGGAGAGAACCCTTTTAACATTGTGTGACCAATATCGACTTAAGGCGACTTTAGGCGACTTAAAGCGACGTAAGGCGACTTAAGACGACTTTAGGCGACTTAAGGCGACTTAAGGCGACTTAAGATCCCAGAGTAGGCCTATTTTAAAATACAAAATAATTAAATCACGGGTACGAGCACGGCCAGAATTTCAATGCGTAGATAAAACATTACAATGCAGAAACAGGCTACCTTAGGCTTGGACTCTACACTGAGGAGAGAAAGCGAGTGGAACTGAACCATCAAATTCTCTAGCCAAGATAAAGCTATAAGCCACGTTTGGTAAACACGATGTCACTTCCTGACTTTGACTTGCATCAATTCCTTGACCTCACCGGCTGCGCTGTTGTGACCGATAAATTACCACAGCCATAAATACATCTCTCAGTTTTCATGTACGTGTGAGCAAAAGTGTTTGGCAAATTACTACAAAAGCGAAACACAAGAACCAAAATGGCCGCTCTCAACTTTGGAGGTCTTCAGGAAACTCCTACAAAGGCTCTCCATGTTATCGACCAAAAGTTTACATCTGAGTAAGTGACACATTTGCATATTCTGCCCCCTAACGATAGTCGTTTCTACGCTTCACGTATCCACGACTTAAAAGTGCATCTACGCTCTCCTAAAATGATGTAATGAAAACATGATGGGTCGAGCTTTTGTTAATAACAGACTCTATATGGTTGATGCTACGTTTAAGAAAGGTCATTTGATTAAATTTTTCATTAACAAAATACTGGATCTCAGTAAATTAAATGAAAAGCCCAGCCCTGTGAATCCCACAAAAAAAGGCATAGGCTTAAAACTTAATAATGTATAGCGCACTCGATTGAATTGCCGTACTTAATTGATTTTATATTTCTGGAAAAGTCATGCATTGTTAAATTTTATTGTCATAACAGTCGCAGTGGTGGCATTTTTGTTCCCTGTACAAATACTCTTTCCTATTGTCGATTATTTAAAAACAAAATTTCGAAAATAACAGGGGCTACCTGAAATGGAAACCAATCATTCATGTCAGGTTCTATTGAGGAGACAAAATGTCAGTGACATCAAAAACCTTCCTTTTCTCTGGAAAGAATTTTCTTACTTTTTCTAAATTGTTTAGGATAACTCAATATTAACATATTTTTTAACAGCGTTTGGCATTATATTTTGATTGTGGCTAACTGAACAAATATTGAAAAATCCACATATTTAATAAATTTCTGATCACTAAGGAATACTTATTTATTCAAATTTCATCGCGGAGACTTCAACTGATAATGGATCTCAGCAATGGAATGAACTCTTCCCAAGAACTGGTCTGCAACGGAATACCAGCAAGCATCTTAGATGTCAACTCAAAGATTTTGATAACATTGATGGTTCTTAACACCTTTATCTCCATAACTGCTACGATTGGAAACTTGTTGGCTCTCATGACAATATGGCGAAGTCCACATTTGCACTCTCCTTCGAACATATTTCTGTTCGGCCTGGCTTCGTCTGATCTGTTTGTTGGACTTGTATCTGAGCCACTAAATGTTGGATTTCACGCCGTACTTTTCAGGAATTCAAGCAAAATCACTTCTTGCACGTTAATGAATGCACGGAAATTCATATCAACATTTCTAACACTAGTCACAATGTTAACTGTGACAGCAATGAGTGTTGATCGCTATCTAGCGATATATCTGCACCTGAGATATGAACAAGTGGTCACAGAAAAGAGAACAAGGAAAGTACTTTTATGCCTTTGGTTGATTGGCAGCGTGCCCTCAGTCTTGATGGTTTTTAATCCGCTGACAGGCTTTCTCGTTGGGCCACCTATAATAGCAGTTTGCCTTGTAATTATCTCGTTTGCTTGGATCAAGATTTACCAAGTTGTTCGACATCACCAAGTTCAGATTCAAGATCAGATGGCTGTTGCTACGCAATCATTCAACATGGCGACATTTCGACATTCTGCCATAAACACTTTGCTCGTGTTAGTCATCCTTCTGCTGTGCTACATTCCATTTCTCGTTTCCAACATTTTTCTCACTGCCAGCTTAAATCCTTCAAATGTTCGCTTTGTCGAAATCACCTATGTATTTGTGCTTCTGAATTCTTCGCTGAATCCATTCGTGTATTTTTGGCGACAGCGTGATCTTCGTGCACAAGCTAAACAACTTACGATGAGGTTTTGCTGTCAAACACAATAATAATGAGAGCTCTGCTAATATTGCTAAATCAAAAGAACTGTAAGCTTAATATACTCACACCTATAACCTTTCAAAACACATAAAGTACTAACCTCTTACTAACCGAGTGCGAGGGCAGTACTGGGGAATATTGGCCCGAGGTCGTGCCAGTGCCGACCTTGCTTCGCTCGGTCCGTAAGAAAACGACCCAGGGATAATATTCCCCAGTAAGGCTCGAGCTAGCTGGGTTAGTAATTAGTTTATTATATGGCACTCGGGTCATGCTTGTTTTGAAATTGCCGGCTTTCGAAAACAAAAAATACACAGCCAATGACCGTTTACATGGAAACGGTCCGCATGGTGAGATCCTGACCAAGAAAGAACCAATCAGAACGCTCGGATTTACCTTGTCATATAATAGAATCATTTATTACAGAAAATGAGTTCAGTTCCTATTGCTGTCTGTCCATGCAGATTAATTCACAGCACGATTTTGATTTTTCAGCAGCTCTTGGCTGCCTTTCAATTTGTACCACGGCGAGTCTGGAAAATAATTTAGGACTGCGTGGCAGGGAACAAAAATAAATGAAGAGATGCTAGATTGGTGGTCTTAATAATCCATCTGTTAAATTTACAGCTATTTTTCAGCTAGTAGCTACATCTCGGATATCGGTAAATTACCCACACTCAGATTTCGGACTCGCCATTTTTCTGCGGACTAATATACTTTGATCAATTCTCGGCTTTCAAGCAGCTCGGTGACTCACACTTTTTACTGTGGAATTGTTTTCACAAGTGTGTATTAAGACGTTAAAAAATTAGAAAATTGTTTCAGAGACACCTTAGCTTTCCTAACAATTAGGGTATATACTTTAAGAGCGTCTGTGTGTAGACCTGGAAAATCCCGCGACAGGACAGAGAGCGCGATTGTTTTTTTAGTTCGTCGAGGAATACTTTATGGAGAACTATTTTAGTTAGTTAAAGGAAGTTTTAATTTCTGTCCAATCTGTCGAAAACCCGGCCAATCGAACGAGGCTGTCAACAAGATCTAAGTAAATTAGAGCCAGCAGTAAAAGAGGGGTTGTTTTCTCTTCTGTGAGCATCGAGCTAGAGAGTTGACTACTGGTTCAGCTGTATCTTAAGTGCAGATGATGATGATGATGATGATTATGATGGTGATGATGATGATGATGATGATAACAATAATTATTATGATGACAGTAATATTTTTATAGTCCCTATCCAAGCGTGATCTAGGCGCTTTACAAGTCATAAAAATATAATTAAAATGAAACAAACAAGAGTCAATAAAATTATTATATAAAGGCTTCCTTACTGAAATTAATGAGTTTTGAGCCGAGTTTTAATATCTTTCGAATAGCAACTAAGTTATTATCACTACTCGATATTTAAAAAATAGGGGTAGCCGAGTTCGTTTTAAGTTTTGGCGGAGGTCCTGCGCGCTGATGGCTTGTGAGCGGAGTCCCATACTTTAGAAAATTTAGTAACCCATTGAATGGTTGTCATGTAACTGCCGTGTGTATCTCCGTGCATCTTTAGGTACGTCTATATGCCAATACCTTGAAAAATAACATAGTACTACCATTACTATAGCCACACCTTTTAGTTTGGGCATCCATGTTATGCTTAATTGACAGCGGTCAAAAAAAGCTATCCGCTGACCATTATCACGTATCCATATTACGGGTTTAGGTTTAGAGCTCATCGAGATTGCGTATATTTTACCGCTGACCAGGGACTGGCGTTACGATTGGGTTGTGCTATTACTCTAGGCAAGAAAGAGGGAGTACGTGCAAATGCAAAACATTGGCAAAAATTAACCCCTGACGCATTGTCGAATTTTCTTTCGACCACACCAACCCGCCCAACCGCCCAACCACACCAGTGATTGGGCATTTATGTGATACCAGTTTTGTAGATTGCTTGTTAAACAGTAGTAGTATTCATCCTTCAAAGTTTAGCTGTTAGAAAAGTGAAGGAAACTGTTGGTAGCTTCCTTAAACAAGAATTGGCAAAAATAACATGTACTTAAATAAGGTGTCTCTTGTCCAGTCTCTCACCGAACAATTATCCAATATGGCAGCACAACAGCAACAACAGAACGTATTTGCTGCCACTATCGCTCGCCGTATGGTGAATACTCTAGCTGAACACATTTTATTGCAGAGGAGCCCTGGTACTTGGGTAAATCCGGATATTATTGGATGCGTGTGGACAGACGAATTCGATTTGAATACGCTACGTGCGGACGGGGAAATTTGAATCCCGAAAGAAAAAGTTGCGGATTAAAAAATATGCGGATAAGTAAGGACGGGTCAAAAGATGAATTGAAGTTTGGTATTATATGTTTTTCGAGACAATCCATTTTTTTTAGGATTACGAAAAAAGGAATTGCAAATTAGTAATAAACATTTTTTTGGTGAGCCAGATTGAAAAATGAAATGCATTAAACTATGGTATATGGAAATTGAATAGACAATAGTTAAAAAAGCTATTTATGTTTGATCGCGAGTAAGTCTCAAAAGAATTTCAAATTATACTTTTTTTAGCAGAGTAGTAAATGAACCGACAGTTAAACACTGCTTTGATGGTATTGCTTCAAATAACAGCAAAATTAAAATGTGTATTGGAGATCTGTTTTGAAGTCATAAAAGTTCTTAGTCGTGTCCGGAATTTTGATAATCATATCTGATTTTATGGTTACTCTTAAAAGCGATATCTCGGTGAAATACTTCATTAGGTTTTTAATTAACAAACTCAATAATAAAAATCACAATTTCCTCTTTCCAAGTTGTTATCGAAAAGTTCAGTAAGCCAATCATATTCAAACTTGTAGTTTAAATCAACCAATCACATTCAAAGTTTAAGTTTAAATCAACCAATCTCAATCTCAACCAATTTCAGAGCGACATTTAACAATTTACGCCTCCTTTGTCTGTCTTTTAATGCAAGTTTTCCCTTTCTTTCATAACTTGGCTATTCTTCTTTTCTCGGAAATTGCAAAATTTATGACTAATTGATAATAAGTTCGTGTCGCCCACGTCGGTCCGCAGTACAATCATACTCGTGATATCGGACTACCGCTGTGCGGTCGCCCGATTTTGTCATCACCCGTATAATTACAGACCCAATTGGACTCCACTCAGTGCCTTACTAAATACTTGGTTAAATAGGGAGTTTGAATGTAACTGTATTAACTAACAAATTTCAAAGACAAAATCATTTCCTTCGTTAATGAAAGCGGCAGCCATTTTTAAAAAAGCTAGATATTAAGTGGATGAGTTAGTTATAGAGGTTAGGATAAAATTATCACTCTATGGATGTCGCACCCAAACGTTGTTGATTAAAATAATTTTCGAGAGCAGAAAAGGCGACACTGATCAATATACGAGTTTCACGCCGCGGGTAAAATTTAAACTTATTTATCAACTTTTCTCAAGCCAATCTCCAACCATGATGGCAACACTGAGAAATCATTGCTAACAATAAAAGAGACAAAAATCCATAACAGCTATCTACATTCTGTAAATTACATTGCTTTGTTCCCTCAGTATCCTTGTGAACAGAAAGGACAGGACGACACTCAGCTACTTAGCTGCGTCGCAATCGGTCAGGTTAGTCTAAGAAGCAGAAAAGGCAGAAGGGATGAAACGTTATTTGACTCGTAAAAGGGGAAAATGGGCTTTTATAAACAGTGATTGATACGAAGAAACTACACCTGTCTATAATGAAAGAAGGAATTTTTGGTAGCGTGAAATGCAAAACAAAACCTCATTCTTTCATCTGTCGAAGCCATCCTTCCAATATCTGACAATTGTTATTGATCGAAGCAATTGATCGAATTATTGATCGAAGCAATTGTCAAATTAAAAAGCCACAAACGTTTTTGTATCATTTTTGCTAATAACAAGTATTTCTTTTCTTTAAGGATAAAACGATGCCTTTTAACACAAACTCCACGGGTAGTGCTGAAGTCGGTGCTGATATCGAAAAGAGACCAAGGGCACATGATGGTGTCTACATGAAACCAAACAAAGTCAAAATGGAAAAAGTGGAAACACTGAAGTGCTTTATGCTCGATACGACACTGCATGGAGCCCGCTTGCCAAAAGTTTGCCGAGACGATGCCTTTGGACTCTGATTCTTGTCGGATCATTTGCATTTTGCCAGTATCATACTTACGAGTCTTGAATGCAGCTTCTCCAGCGACCATTCAGCGTGCACGACCAAAACAATTTTCTATCTATGGAAGAGTATGGATTTCTTGTCGAGCCAGGAACTCATTCATTTATCGCCATTAAAATGAAAAAGGTGAGTGAAATGTTTGTTCTTAAACAGTACTTGTCTTTACTTGTTTGCTTTAATGTAATGTAGTATTAAAGTTAATCTTACTAGCATTAATGATAAGCACTGCATCAAACTGCAGGTGCAGAGGTTTTATTCCAAACAATTCTTATGCAAAATGTTCCTGGTCATTCTTCCCAATAATGTTATGAGCATTACCAGAGAAAGCAACAAAAGCGCTGTTGAATAAAGGTGTTTACGACTCGTTTTGATTTATGGTTTGGGAAATTAATTTCTGGAAAATGAATTGACAGTTTGTCTCTTTCCTAACCCTAATCTGAAATGTTTTGTGTTTGCAGATAACCAATTTACCTGCGCCATATGAAACCAATTGCACTCAAAGAAGACTAGACATGTTTAGCAGCAAGAATTCCTATGTTTACTCCAAATCTGCCTGTCTCATGCAGTGTCGAAATGCCTTTGTTGTCCGCAAATGTCATTGTACTTTAATGGAGTTTCACGGTAGGTCAACCGTAAGTCTGTCGACTCATATGCGTAAAGAACATGAAAGTTTTGGATTACGCTATGCATTTGAATGAAATACCTGTTAACTAATTATTATCTTGCCAACAACAATTTATCATTCTCTTTTCAAAGTATCACAGAATAACTGCTGTTATTAAATTCTCAACCTCGGATGATGCAATTCTAGCTTTCTGATTGGTTCACTGCATCTCGATTACCAGCCATTACACCTGCGTTTGACCATATATGGAAATTAATGCGGCACATGTCGCTTGGCATAAAATCTTTTGTGGGAAGCCAGGGGTGGGAAGCCAAGTTTCGTCGACAAAAAAAATGGATGAAAAAAAAATAAATTCGGTGAGCTGTCTACCAAAGAAACACAAGAAATTACGGACAATGTCGTCCCAGTAGAAACAGGAAGGCCATACAGTTTGGAATGAGAATATTCAACGGTACGTATC
>JAHPZR010006381.1:0-2500 GCA_019787425.1 Platygyra sinensis
TTTTTTTTCGTTTTTAAATGCCTGTATCTCAGTCAAAAATAGCTTGATTAACACCAAACTTGGCTATTTTGTGAATCTTGGTGTGCTCTCTCTGACTATGGGGATCAATAGCTGCTAATCCCATAATTTACAGACTCGTACCTAGTCCCTCACGGTATGAAATCAGGCAATGCCCAGTAACCACAGCCATGTATAAGATCAGATTTCAAGACATAAATAGTTACTGCCTTTGGAGGACGAAACGACACCGAAAACAACAAAATTTCAATTCATTTACTATAGCGGATAGTTAACATTAGAGAAAATACTGGAAAATAAAAGCGAAAAGACATATTTAAACAACAATATTTCCGAAAATTTCTTTGTCTGCGACAATTAAATAATACAGCGTAGTGAAAGAAAGATAAAAGTTGTAAATAAAAAAGACGACAAAAATAGCCAATTATTTTGCGATAAATCGTATTTTAACTGTGCTAAATTAGTGCCCGCTTAGTTGTTTTCTCTGGTGTTTTTTAGCAGCTAAATAAAACTAAAAACTTGTACTTGAATGACGTGAATAAAGTAAACAAACACGGCCGCGGAGGTAGCTGTAAATTAAATATGCAGAAATCTACGATGCAAGAATACTGTTAACTTTAAATACCTAAATTTGCCAAAGAAAGGTAACCAAATGAAAGAAACGCGACAGGAAGTTCAATAACAATAAATTTTCATTCAAGATGAGGCACAAAAAAACTATTTAAAAAGGAAAAAAATGTTCAAAATTTTGCGAACATGCTTCGCTGCGTGATAGTGACAGCAGCAGTTAATTCACGTGCGGAAGCTTGAGTTTTTGCCGACGGCTTTTGCAGTCAATTTATCGGCCGTGTCTTTACTCGCGGTTCAAACATTTAAATTAAACTTGGATGTAATTCTGCACAATACCTTTTCTGTTTTGTAAAGTCCAAGAAAATGCTTTAAATTCGCGTTCTGTATCCAAAACCCACTTGACAGTACACCGACTTTGCAAACACACGGACTTTGTATTTACCTTCAAAAGCATCCTTAATTTCCGTGTCTGAACTTTCTGGCCCCAAAACTACAGCTTTGACTCCTTTCCCTTTCAGGCTGGACATCAGGTCTTTCTTCAAGGAAATCAAAGGAAAAACCACAAGACTAACTGTCTCAACAACTTTTCTTTCACCATGTCGAAAAACGTCCAACAAAAACGGCCCGTAATGGTGAATGTTAAACTCTCTCCAGATCCAGTCAGTGAACGCGACGACTAATGTATTCTTTAACTACTACGTTGATTCACTCCGATTTCTTCGAAATCAAGCTTCTTGAAGAAAGCATCTTGTTTGGGCTTAACTGTGTTGTGTGTAGCTTGCGAAAGGAATCCCGGTGCAAAACAAACCATGAAGACCTTCCCTCAAAACAAACGTTGCGACTCTATTTGCCGACGAATGAACACATGTGACCTCTAGGCTTTAAAAAAGGCACTCCCGATTGTCCGAAACATCCACAAACACCAAATATACTCACTGACAGTCGTTCTGTAAAGGACAAATTATCCACAGAAAATCCTCGTACAGACTCGAGCCCGCTGAGCTGTCTGAGGTTTTATAGTTGATACTGACCAGGGTGTTTATTTTTTCCAATTCTTGCATGTGATGTTGACATAGTTCAGTGGTACTGAACACCTCCAACGTTCAAGTGTATCGCGGTCGACTCCGGCTGTGGGCCGATAATTCAAATTCCTTTTTTTTTTCATTCTTTTTTTTTTGTCCTTTATTTTTAGCGATACAAAAAATAATTGCCCTGTGTTTATATCATTTCACCCGCTATATGCACATTTACCGCAGCATAAAACTGTACTTAAACGACTTCTGTTTCTGTAAAATCCATACGAATTCCGCATCCAGTGAGAACTTGTGCTGCTCATCGATTTTACGATTCTCAATGTTCTCATTTCCGGTAGCCGAGTCTTCTTTAACTTATATCTTTTAATTTAGACCTTTAAAACAGCTTATTTTAATTAAAGATTGACAGCAATTTTAAAAGTAAGCCGTGGCCGCGAGCGTACCTCATTTGCATAAAGTTTAAAGCCCATCGAGGGACACATTTGCCCACAACTCACGATAACTCGTGTCGCGCATGCTCACGAGTTAAAAATGCGCACTTCAATTTTAGCTTAATTCAATTACATAATAAATCTTCTCCCCAATTCATTCGTCTTATGGCACAAAATGTCGGCTAAGCAAAGTAATTGTTCACTTCACGAAATACTTCAGACTCCTTGTGGATCCTCGAGGGACAAGGAAAGCCATGTTTTTCTGTCGGAGTGCAACGCGGACATTTCTGCGCATTTGTCGAGTAGTCATTTATCGAAATGTGGCGATGTTACTGAAGCCGAGCTGATCATGGCTAGAGCGGGTATTCGTGGGATGTCGGCGACGCAAGTCACACGCATCACCATCTGCCCAAGGCACAGACACTCGCTTGGAAGATTCTGGCGAGC
>JAHPZR010006381.1:10000-19209 GCA_019787425.1 Platygyra sinensis
GTTTTCGAAGACTGAAAGAGTATAAACGGCGAGAGATGTCTGCGATTAACTGTAAAGTTGTTGGAAAAGGTGTCGAGGAGGTTGAATTAGACACTGAAGTTCACTGTGAGCCACAAAGTTGCCTCGAGTTACGAGGGAGACGTATCGTGGAACTCGATGTGCTAGCGAAAGAGTTAGAGTGTAAGAGTTGTGGAGCTTCACTTCAGTTGTTGAATTGTTTTCGTGAAACGGTATCGGGTTGGGGAGTTTCCTTTACATCACCTGCAGCAACAGTGACTGTGGAGAGATAAACGTCTGCCACACAAATAAGGTCCATCGTTCAAGTGACAAACGAAGAGGAAGACCGATTTTCGACGTAAACACGAAGTTGGCAGAGGGTAAGTTCAATTTTAGGGTTGCAACTCGAAGTATTTCTTGATGAAATAAAAATTTTGTGGTGAAAAGTTACTGTTCTCATTTTAAATTAAAACCTTGTTCATTTAGGCATGTTACACGCCGGAATAGGGCCAAGTCACGTAAACGCGTTGTTGACTTCAATCAACATACCTCCCGTCGAATTACGGTCGTTTCGCCTACGGGTCGTTTCGCCTACTGTCTGTTCGCCTACGTCTAGAGTCGATTCGCCTACGTCCAATATGTAAGTTCACCCACTCCGTACTATGATGTGCGATGTCGGAGTCAGTCGATTAGATTTGTACTTGATGCAGTGAATTCAAAAAACAATTGTCGTAGTTCTACACTTATGCACTTATCAATTGAAATCTCGACCCCCCCCCCACCCTGGGCCAAGGTGGGGATTTGACTTGACACCATTACAAATCTTAACAAACCCCCACCCTTCTGGGGCATATTGACTGGTAAAACCCCCACCTTGGACCCTAAAGAATGAGGAAATATAGAACTTAAGAAACCACATGGTTTTAATAAACACTAAGAATTCGAAGTAGAAGAGCGCATATCTGCATTGTGTGAGAAGTTTTGTTTAAAGACAATAACATTTTCCAGTCAATGAACCATGAAAGCTCAAGGGAAAATCCCAAAGGATTAATCTAAATGATGGAATAAAGGGAAAATAATTAGGAAACTTGCCTTTCAAACCCAGTTGTCGAACCAAACAACTGCACGAAATCCAGCGAGCCGCGAGCGACACCAGTGACCACGTGAAGAAATTGCCGTGAGGAAACTAGGCATGAGTCAAATCCCCACCTCGCTCCCCGACCTCGATGAATGTGTAAATGCAAATGCTGAGAAATCCCCCACCCCCACGGGCAAACCGTGTCTTCAAATGCCATAAAAATCCCCCACATTCCCCCACCTTGGCCCGGGGTGGGGGGGGGGGGGTCGGGATTTCAATTGATAAGTGCATTATGTTTGTGGGAGAATTTTTTTAGAACGAGGAATATTCACACACCTTTTTTGGCTGTTTTTTTTTAGAACGAGGAATATTCAGACACCTTTTTCGCCTGTTTATTTGTGTTAGACTCCTCATTAAGACGTAGGCGAACTGACATATTGGACGTAGGCGAATCGACTCTAGACGTAGGCGAACAGACAGTAGGCGAAACGACCCGTAGGCGAAACGACCGGTTACCCTCCCGTCAGTCAAAGTACTTTCAAAGCCAGAGAACAAGAAGTTGGTCCTGCCATCGAGGAAGTAGCGAAAACATCATGTAAAGAGGCAATGGAGGTGGAGAAGGAGTTTTGGAGGAAGGAGACAGAAGAAGTAGTTTCGATTGGAGCTTCCTACGATATGGGTTGGCAGAAGCGTGGCAAAGGACATAATAGTCTGACAGGTGAGATCGAACTACTCAATCCAGAAATTGCTGTTTTTTATTTGTATTTTATTTTCTGGTGCAAACCATCCGAAAGGCTACTTAATTTTTTTGACAGATCTAAATAATATGGACCTTTTAAAGCTTAAGTAAAAGAGTTTTTTATGGATTAATTAGCATAATTATTCTTTGAGTGTTTTTCTTAATTGTTATAATATAACATACAGTGTGTTTGTAATCTTTCAATTGAGATACAGTCCCAGCACTATGTAAAGTTGTAACAATAGTGGCATTTTATATACACAGTTAAATGAGTATTAATTTTCTACAGGTGTTGGGTCCATGGTTGGCTTTCGATCTGGAAAAGTGTTAGCATACAGTACAAGAAACAAGCGCTGTGCTGTTTGTCAGTCTGCTCAGCGAAGTGGGCAAGAAGTAAGAGCACATGACTGTCGCTGCAATTGGTCTGGGTCATCAAAAGCGATGGAGCCAGACGTTGCTGTAGAATTGGCAAACAATGCAGGAAAGCATGGGGCTCAGATATCTATTCTAGTTGGGGATGATGACTCTTCAACCATAAAGAAAGTGAGAGAGAATGTTCAGCATGATGTAGACAAGTGGTCGGATATTGTCCATGCCAAAAGATCAATGGCAACTAGTCTTTATTCACTCCAGGCAAAACACAAAGGGATCCTGAGCAACAAAGTAATTGACTACCTGCTCAAGTGTTTTGGCTATGCACTTAAGCAAAACAAGGACAATGTTGAGGGTTGAAAACCAGTCTGAAATCAATTGTTCCACGTGCTTTTGGCCATCATGAAAACTGCAGTAGTTCCTGGTGTGGCTATCTAAACAATCCAACAACATACACCCACAACTCGCTTCCACATGGGAAAGATCTTCAGGGGCAAGAGCTGGAAAGTGATCTGAAAGAAGTTGTGGACATTTTTGTTCAGAGTGCCAATAAGCTTGCCCCTCTGGGAAGCAGCAAGGCAAATGAGGCTCTAAACAACACAATTGGCAGTAAGGCTCCTAAGATCCGGCACTATGGTTCAAGCGAAAGTAATGACTACAGAGTGGCCTGTGCTGTGAGCCAAAAAAATCTTGGTCACTCATATGTGGCAGAGGTGAGAAAAGCTTATCTCTATTTGAGGATAATTATGATGATGGCAAGAGGTGGTAATTAATTTAAAATAATTTTGGTAAATAAATGTGATAATTGTTTCATTACAAAAAAACTGAAATGCTTTAATGCATGCTCTCATCTAGTGATAGGTTTATTTAGATAAGGATATGTAAACATGATTGATTAGTTTGATTTGCACCTATTAAGAAATATTTTTATAAAAACAAAAGAGGACTTTTTCATGTGTACATAAGCCTCATCTAAACACTAAATGAGCCTCATATAGACACTTCTCAAAAGTTATGCAAACCCTTGACTGCCTCTTGGGTTTGTATAGCCAGGGTTTGCATAACTGTCTTGAATTCCTCCAACCTATTAGTCCCCTCATATTAATTTGAGGCTATGTAAAGATGGGAAAGGTCCTCTAGATATTTTTCTTAGTCTGGGGTTGTAAAAAAAAAAAAAGTTAGAAAGGGAATACAAGCTGTACAGATCCCATGACTTCTCCCATATATCTACCTTGAAAAGTATCGGGATATTATTACCATTAGGACCTGAAGGGGATGCGAGTAGAGGATTATTTTTACTAAGTTTTAATTTACATCTGAGAACTACGACATGTGGCGACCTTGAAGAGTATCGCAAAGTGGTAATGGGGTTTTGTGATACACTCCATGTTTTTAGAGAGCTCTATCCTGACCGTCAGTCATGTACTCAGGAGTCCCTAGCTTCTGACCTTCTGGACACTACCTATACTGCTCATAATGCTTTGGCTGATGTGCACATGCTTCAAAAACTGGCTTCAAAATTTGTCAGCAATGATTGCATCTTGAACCACAGTTTCACCCTTTCATGGTTGGAAGAATATTATGACTTCCTGGACAAGAAGAGAGCAAACCTTGGTTCACTGCAGCCTCTCATCCAAGCTAAAGTGATCACTAAAGGAATGGCTGAGAAAGTGGCATCCTCTGGACTCACAATTGCACACTTGCAACTTGCCTTTCAGAGAGGTGCAGCTGATGGTGTTTCAAATGTGCTAATGGAGAGGTTTAAAGGCAAGCCAAGAGTCACTAGGAACAAACGTGTCGTAACAAATATTTGTAACTTTTTTCAAAATTAGGCTGAGTTTCGTGAGCTGAGATGTTGCATTAATTTTTACATACAGTGGCCAAATTATGCAATAATATATTTTAGTGGTGTTAACCTGACATGCCCAGGCTTGTGAAGATGTGCACAAGGTTTTTTTAATATGACAACGGGGGGGGGGGGGGGGGATGAAGATATTGAGGGGGGTGACTCCAGAAATTTTTAGACACCCAAAAGGGGGGCTCTGAAAAAACTGTTGAGCTGGGAGGGGAGCTCCAAAAATTTGTATACTTCAAAAGCAACACATGATATTTAAGAAATAGAAAACATGTACCGTGTTTCTATCGAGTTATACAAACACGAGTGGAAGTTTGGGAGAACGAGAAATGCTGTGGGAACACGAGCCGCAGGCGAGTGTTTCCACAGCATTTCAACAAGATTCGAACTCAACAAGATTTCAAAGTCTGCTAACGGGAACTATATTCGAAAATGATATTTTACTGTTTACTCAGATCTTTGGCCAGTGCACTGGTGTCAGGAAATTTACATATATTTACTTTAACGTTTGAACAAAGCCAATTATAAATTACTGGCCCCAGAAATACATTTATTATACAAGTTTTCAGTGTATTTTAGCCACAGTAGATTCACAATGTTTATATATTTGGTTGGTGTCTAATATATTTCATACCCACAATATTTGACAGAAGTGGGTCTGAAGTTGGTTGCCATGGCAACCAACACCTTTATTTCAGGAAGAATGTTCCATGGTGTTATAATAGATGGCTTTTAAATATTTTTGTGTTGTCATTATGGCCAGTATTATAAAAACATTTCTTAAGTATAAAAAATAATGCAATTCTTGAAGGGGCCTGGGCACCAAAATAGCATCTTATATCTTGCTTAATTCAAAAACGAGCATGGGGACCCCACAACTTTTTTTGGTTAATTAATAAAACTTTTATTGAACTCTTTGCAAAGAAAAAATCAGCAAATTCTCAGTTTTACAAATATGAAAAAATAATACAGAAAGTAGCAAAAAGTGCCTTGTTTCTTGTGAAATGGTAACCATAGCAACCACTTTGACACACAAAAAAACAACCTTAAGAAACGTTTCTGCCGGTGATACACCGAGGGAGATATTCCCAATATCACAGACAACTCTTTAACTTGTCTTTTTTTACTTTCGTTCCCTCCCTGTAGTGTATTTTGGCTTTGCAAATGAGAAAATTACAATTTTGATAATTAGATAAAATTGACACAAACTAGCCCTAGAGGAGGGGTATTTAGACCTACAGTATCTCAGAAGTTAGCATGGGCACCCCCATTTTTTATCTCATTTTTGCATTTTACATTTATTGCGTGACAAGTAGGAGAAGTTTGGTACAAATCTCAGTTCAGGTTCTATTTCAATGGAATGACCTTAAGTGTTGTGCGAAGCAGATTTGATTTTGCTGTGAATAATGTGATGTCACAGTAGCGAATTTGATGTCACAAGTAATCGTTACGCATGTGAACATTAGCTCGCACGTGAGTTTGATCATAATTTATTCTGCGATCATTTTAGCGGTATTTTTCATGTTTTGTGCCCACGTTTTTGAGGCTTTCGATTGCTGTAAATGGTTGTTTGTGCTTTTGAACATCTGCAATATCCCAGATTAGAAGAAAAAGAAGGCAAAAATGCATGTATGGAAAATCAAAGGGGCAAGAAAATGAAAAGTCTACAACACAGGGTATTCCAAGGCAGTCACCCATCCAAGCACTAACCCTGCCCGACAGGGCTTAACTTCGGTGATCGGATCGGTGCTTTCCCTGTGGTATGGTCGTAGACATTTTAAAGAGGTGAAAATTTAGTACTTTAGATGGGCCACCAGGGCAAATGAAGGTAAAGAAAAGAGATAGTACTAACCAGGAATCTTTCAGCAGGCATTTGTTGGTATCTCTGCAAGTTGCATGCATGTGGAGAGGGAACTTTCTGAAAAACAAAGGACTTTCTAAAAAACTGCAAAGGCTTCAAAATCGGGCAGCTTGGATCCTAATGTCTGCGAGCTATGAAAGTAATTTGGATGATTTGTTCTGGGCACTAGGGTGGCGAAAACTCTACTATCAAAGATTGGAACAGAAGTCGGTCCTAATGTATAAAACATTACATGGTATGACAGCTCATTATCTGAGATCAAGATTTGTATATCGTGACAATGCAAGTGCTTATCGTTTAAGGAATACCGAAAATAAACTAGTTCTTCAACAATCTTAAACTGATTATCTCAAGAGAAGTTTTTTGTACAGCAGAGCTCAGTTGTGGAAAAACTTACCTGTAGACCTAAGACAAGTGTCTTCACTGAACGATTTCAAATCTAGATTAAGTCACCACAGTTTAAAGTTATCTCTTAATTTTAAGTAAATTTTAGACATGGCCTCCATGAAAAGCAGAATTTTTATTTATTTCTTTTATTTGAATTGTTACTATTTAAATTTTATTGTAGTTAGGTAGATAGGTATACTATTATAGATAATTAACTATATGATCTGATGGAAAAACCGTTTATAAATAAAGTTATCTTATCTTATCTTATCTTAGGGAACAATGGTAACATGGCAGTTGCTTCCTGCCTGTGTCTGTAACGCTTTGTCAATAACGCAATTTAGTAGCGTTGCCCACCAAAATTGCCTCGTTTTGGGAGGGTAAAAAGGTGTCGAATTACACTCACCCCTAGAGAGACATTATCAACTTTGCTGCTGAATTTCTTTGATCTCCCCGTACAACTTGTGCGTACGTGTCGGCAGGTCAGTGAATAGCGTGGGCCTACAGTGGGTTCCAGGCCCCCGGGTGTCAGAATATTGTCCACCATATCTCCAAGAGGAAAACCTTGGACCACCCTCCTAGGGGAGGGGAGGGAAGGTTGCGGTATTGCTTCTTGGCCTTTTGGCTAAGATCAAGTGTAGTATCGTTTGTATCTTGCCAGTGGTCCCTGTTATTACCCTTGATGCATGTGGGCACGGGCCCCGTTTTGCCTGCCGCGCCCAATTCTTCGATCATAGAGCAAAATGGACGTGACATGAGGGGTTCAGTGTCAGCTATCCAACAAAATGTTGTAAATCCTTCTGTGCCTTCGGGCTCCTTTGTTGAGTATTCCGTTTCTGAACGATCCTTTCCACCATCTGGGAATGATGTGAATGTTGTCAAGCAGTCTGCTGAAAATCTTGGTCCAAATTATTCTGATGTTGTCCGTGGTGCTAATCCTGACCCGGTTGAGTATGTTCCTGATGTAGAGAATGAGTTGCCTTCACAACCCTTGACTGTTTCCTTTAATCCTCATGCCCGAGTTCCTGCTCATGAAGTTTTCACCGCCTTACAAGAAGCCAATACTGACAACAACAGTGTTTCATGCGTGCAGCGCCAGTCATCTGGTGAGATTGTGTTAACCTTCCGTAATGCTCGTACAAAGGAACAGTTCCTGACCCACAATGTTGTGAGAGTCCGTGGCCAGCCTTTTGCCCTTCAAGACATCGACCGTCCTCTAACGTATGTGCAAGTTGTTGATGCTTCTCATGAAATGCCTGATGAAACCATCATTCAGCGCCTGGCAAAGTATTGCGATGTTCTCCACCATCGACACGGTTATTTCAGAGAAGAAGGTTGAACCCATGTTCAAGATGGCGTGCGCCACTTTCGCGTGAGAATCAAAGAGCATATCCCGAATTTCATCCGTTTTGGTAAGATCTTGATCCATTTCCGTTATGATGGCCAGCCTCGTACCTGTCGTCACTGGAACCAAACTGGCCACTATGTCAATGCGTGCCACTCTATTATTTGTTACAACTGTGAAGAGCTTGGTCATCTCGCTTCTGATTGTCCCCGTGATGTGTTATGCAATATTTGTGAGCAGCCCGACCATTGTGCTATCACTTGTCCCTTCTCCTGGGCGCGTCAAGTCGACCATTATGACGTACCGGAAAATCAGCCTGAAAATCCACCTGAGAACCACCAGATGTTTAACACGAAGAAGTTTCCCGCGAAGAACTATCTGATGAAGAACTTGTAAATTCCGACCCTGCTGTATCACCTGGAGAGCAATCTATGGATCACTGTACACCCAAAGAATATTTGTCAGCTAGCGAGGATTCTCCACCTTCTGCAACCTTAGAACACTTTCCGAATAGTGTTTCTCATATTATGCCTCCGCCGTGACCGCAATGCCCAAGATCTACTTCGCGACGCCCCGCACATGTTCAGCCCACAGTTATCCCTTCGAGAACTCCAACCGAACCTGTTTTAGTCTCTGGGAAATCCCGAGAAGAAACTACTGACACCGCAATGGACACTGAACAATCTACAAAAGCCACCAAACGAAAGAGCCCCGAGAAACAGCAAATGAATAAACATAACAAGAATAGGTAATTTATTACTTGATATTTTCTCTAGTTTGTTCATGCCTGAGTATCCTTTATACATGTTTTGTATTCAGAGCTAAATTATCTACCTTAAATGTCCGTGGTTTGGGCAACGATGCCAACCAGAAATCTATTTTCAACTTTGCGAGTAACTCGAGATCTGATTTTGTTTTCCTGCAAGAAACGCTGGCGGCACGCCCTGATGTGATTGAATCTTTACGGTCTAAATGGCCCGGTAAAAGTTTTTGGTCCCCTGCACTCGGTAAGCAGAGAGGTGTAGCGATTTTGGTTTCCCCTAAGACTGATTTTGACGTTTTACAATGGAAAAAGGACACTTCTGGCAGGGTTTTGAGTGTTTTGGCCTGCGCCGGCGAAATTATAATTTTGTGAACATTTACGCGCCGACTAATCAGAGTGAGAGAAAACGCTTGTTCGACACTATTTCTGATTATTTCTTTCCGAATTCTGTTAAAATTCTTGCTGGTGATTTTAATTGTATTGAAAGCGCGTCAGATAAATTTGGAGGGAATTTTACATGTGCAAAGGAATTAAAAGAGCTTCGCACCAATGTGCGTTTAGTTGACATCTGGAGGAAAACACATCGTTTTGGCTACTCAGTGTACTTGGTTTAATGGCGATAAATCTATCGGCTTTAGATAGAAATAGTGTGAAAATTTAGTGTGAAATTTTGCCGTGTGTTTTCTCTGATCATGATTCTGTGGATTTGACCTTTGATGTATAAAATGTTTTCTCTCACAGTCCTGGCATGTAGAGGCTAAATTTAGCACTACTCCAAGATACTGATTTTTGTGAACCAATTGAAGGCTTCA
>JAHPZR010006382.1:0-28297 GCA_019787425.1 Platygyra sinensis
AGACATTGCAACGAGAAAATCAATCTTCTGTTTCTCATCCACAGACACTCCCGACGAATTCGATCCAGAGGCCTTCTTAGAAACCATCTCCAACATCAAACAAGAAGAAGAACCCTACAAGAATCCTTCACCACCAACCACACCCATTCTTCACAATTGTCCCATTCACCCCGAAGAAGCTCTGGAACCCAGGGAAACCCAGACTCAGTGGGGCCGATGGGAATACTTCAGGTGTCCCGTTCCCTATTGTTTTGTCTGTTGCGGTGTCCCAGACATCTCCTCCTACCTAGAGGCGGCTCAACATCAACTCCACTTCTTTTACCGTCAACTTCCAGTGGATAAGATGAAATGCTTCTGCACCTATGCACCCATCATGTCCCTGTCCCATTCAGAGAAAAATCCCAACAGGCTCTTCTTCAAGTGCAGCAAACGCCAATGTGAGTTCTTCCAGTGGGTCGATGAACACCCCCGAGGGAAAAACCGAGCTTGGCTACTCGCCGATAAATTCACCACCCTGTTCAATGGACAGATCGTGAAACGCAAGCGAGAAGACATCTTGTATGAAACCCCTCTCCAACGAGGAGTGCGTCACATCGTCGACAAGCACATGGGTCCCTTTGAAGGCAATTGGCAACCCGACTTCACTCCCCCTAAGGAAAAATTGTACCTGGAAAAGAGGTCAATGGATGACCCATCCGATCTCATCCGTAAAGAAGTACAGAAAGAAGTCGAATGGCACATGTACAAGTGACAATTAAACATGTTCTAAAACTCTCATTCATGTGTGATCATTGACTTTTGACAGATGTGGTGGGGTTCGACCCCGAAAGGGAACCCCAATGAAAAAAAATTAAAATTTGCTAAAAAAATCAATCAACTGCTCCAGGTCTGGTAAACGGCTCTCCATCTCCTCCTTCGCCCTCTGCCTCTCCACGCTGTTGCCATGTTGCTCGTTGGCTCGTACCAGCGTACCGCGACACTGCTGCAGCTTCTGAATGACCTTCAGGATCAGGTCCATTCTGGCCTTCATTTGTTTCTTCACTGACTCTCTTTTGGCGCGCCGTTTCTTAAATTGCACGCGTAGCCAGTCATCGCATAACTTCTTCATGTTCTCGTCAATGTCACGGAGGATGGTTTCGTAACCGCGTGTGGCAGGCATGATGCGCTCAAAGACCAGTACAAGACTGCGAGTGACGAGCACGCTCCGTCTCGTCCTTTATGATACATGTCTCCGTGACGTCACCGTGACGTCAGAGGGGGATAGGGGGGTATCCCCCCATTCGTGACGTCATTAAAAACACGTGACATCGGTCTACTTAAGAGAACGTACTTTTCCGTCCATTCACTTTTGAACATGGCTTCCAGACAGAGTCTACGTTTGTTGGGGATGGGTCCTGAATTACAACTCTACCGGGACAAATGTTTTATCTGCTTATTGGATTTAGACATTGCTTCCGTCCTGCGTTGTCACGTGATGCCCTGCTGCGGTAAATTTCTTCACAAACGCTGTTTCCGAAAAGCCCGCGAAACCAGCTTTCAATGCGGACACTGTCGTCTCACGCCCAGCGAAGACAGTGACACCACAAACAGTGCTCACGAGGAACTGAGAGCCGACGAATCGATGGACGAGTCGGAGGAGAACACACCTCCCAGATCACCAGGTCCCGTCTGGAATACACCTCCCGAACTCCGAGGACCCACTCTCATTGAAAGGGCCCGAACCGCCATTGCTGATCTGAGAAGCGGTGCCTTTCCTCATTCCATTCATCAACCAGGTACGCGGTCATGGCAACGTCTTCCTTTTCACATCGATCCCATGGTCTGGTATTTGTTCTGGGTCAACATGGATTGGTTCCTTTCCACCACGCCCGATGAACCACGCACGCTCTACATTCACGCCATCGTGTACACTCCCGTGCAACCCATCCAACTTGTCCGAAAAGTCGTGTACCGACTGATCAATGATACGATTCCCGACGAGGTACGACAGTGTCTGGTCAATGTCCTTTACAGAATCCGATTCAGAGCGATCGAGGAGCAGCCATCAGATGGACCCTTTGCCTATCCCTACAATCCCAATGAGATCACCGTCACGCACATTCGTTTCACCCGATTTTGGTCTCCCGTTGAATACCACGAAGACTTTCCTTACACCCAGGAGATTCCATTAAGTCCACCACCGAGCCCAGAACGTTGAAACTCTGATGGATCTTGTATGAAATGGTCAATAAAGCTGTTTTACCTATATCACGTGGTCTGTGGTCACTTCCGGTTTCCGATGACGTCACTTCCGGTTGCCATGACGTCACTTCCGGTCTGCCTCGCTCCCATGTCGGCCGCGCGGGCCTAGACCCGAAAAACCTCGCTCCCATGTTGACCGCGCAAAAAACTCGGTCCCAGACCCCTGCTATTCCTAGCCCACGTGACCCAAGTCACGTGGGCGAAATACGGCTTTCTGATTGGTTGAAATTTGAAATCCTGCGCTCTGATTGGTTAGGTCTTATACTGCACCCCTTTACTACTGGGGAGCTCCCATGTCGGCCTTTACTACTGGAGCTCCCATGTCGGCCTTTACTACTGGAGCTCCCATGTCGGCCGCGCGGGCCTAGACCCGAAAAACCTCGCTCCCATGTTGACCGCGCAAAAAACTCGGTCCCAGACCCCTGCTATTCCTAGCCCACGTGACCCAAGTCACGTGGGCGAAATACGGCTTTCTGATTTGGTTGAAATTTGAAATCCTGCGCTCTGATTGGTTTAGGTCTTATACTGCACCCTTTACTACTCAAAGGCAACTGTAGCAAAGATTATCCGCAAATTTAGATTTTCCTTGCACCAGCTCATCAACTATTCGTTGTCTTTCATGCTCAGGATACTGTGCATGGAACTGTGTGAAAAGCCTGTGTTGTGCTAATTTGGGGCTCCCCAATGTTCATACTGTTCTTTCCTGAAGATGGCTACTGAAGTACTCATAGCAGGATGAAATTGTCTCCAGTGTTCCATATAAGATTGTTAAGGGAAAATCCAATCTTCGGTAACGGAGGTCAGAAACTAATGGTTGCAAAATGTTGGCTAGCTTTTCCTCACCATGGTTTCCTCTTCTTGAGGATGAAAAGTATATGTTCTTTTCGGTTCGGATTTACGTGTATCACCATTGGATCGATCATTCCCAGTGACTCCATAATTGCCCTCTGTGTTGTGCTTGTAGCCGTTGCTGTTAGACCAAGAAGTGGAATCTTTTGGAAGACACTTGCAAGTGAACCTAGTTTGCTATATGCTGGCCTAAAATCCTTCCTGTGACAAAATTAGACAAAACAAGGGAGGTGAATTGAAATTTACATTCAATGGAACTAAAATTGGTAACAGAAGGGTTATTAATAACAATAACAACAATAATAATAACAATAATAATAATTTAATAACACTAATACTTATATACAGTATATTCCCCACATGTCCCATACCCCAAAAATTTTGCAAAACCATTGTTTTCACTTTGTCTTGGGACTTACATTCGTCCTGAGAGAAATTGAAAGCCATTGCTTTTGCAAATGTTTGGGAGTGTGTCATGGGACGTGGCGAATAGGGCGTTAACAGTACAGTTCCAGGGCATTTTGATTGTCCACTCCACAAATGGTATTTTACTGTGGAATATCTTTAAATTACTCACAACCTTATGTGTTTTCAGGATGAATTATTTCCATTTTCAATTGGACCTTGGATTTGATTGTGATAAGTTTTTAAAATATTTACCCTTTTTAACCCCCCTGAAAACCACGCAGTGGAGCTTCCTCCAGAAAGATTACTTATTTTCATATAAAGGTTCTTTCGAAACACTTACCAATCAATGACGAGATGAGCTTCGTCCCACGACAATTGCTTTCACTTTTTCTTTGAATTGGGGCGATTTTAAAATTTTCAAAACCTTCTTGTTGTCAACGAGCTCCTCTGGGTGGGCAAATATTTAGTCATATGAAGTGTTGACTAATATTTCCAACTGGTACATCGACAGAGACTTCTTCATCCCCGTTGCCATATACATCTGTTGAAGCCACGCGATCTCCTTTCAATACGCAAACATTAAGTCCGCCTTCTTTCAGTTTCACGATCTGATCACGCATAAGAGCATTCCATGGGGAAATAACAATAACAGTGGATTTCCTCACTGGTGATCCGTTTGCCGTAAAAAAATCTACGACGAGTGGCAACAGTTGATAAATCAGAGATTTACCATATCCGGTCGGCAAAACTGCCAGAACATCTCGGTTCGTCAATACTACAGCCTTAAGAGCTTCGTATTGCTTTTCTTTTAACTCTATGTCACTCAACCTAAAATTTCGAGGCCATAATTTAAGGCGTCGGTGAAAAACTCTATCTGATTTCAAGGCTCATTCTTGCAGTTGCACGTTCACCGGCTCGTTCGCCGGCTTTGGGCAGTAAACTCCCGAGTGTGCGCAGAACGACCGGAAGTCCGGGAATCGCGGACTGGAAATCGGAGTGGGCCAGAGGTCGCGATCCCCGTAACTGACCAAAAGGATCGCGGCCTCTGGGGACGAGAATGATTGCTGGGCTGCTTCTTGCTTGGTTCCTCTAGAGAAACATTTTCAGAAAAACATTTTTATGTAAGATTAAGAAGTTAAGTTACTTATACAAGAGATGAAATGATACCACTGTAATCCCGTGTAGGTTTATAATTTACTTTACATGTATAAGCACTGTTCATTTCATAATTTTTGGCCAGTTCAGAACAATGCACTAGAAGTATCAACTTTTCCTATCCAGGAAGGTTTCCTCCACATGGACACATACCATCCTGTTTCCTGTTTCAGAGAGACTTCAACTTTTCAAGCATCTGACTCTGGTATTTTTACACAATAAAGATATATCAATGGGAAAAGCAATGTTCATATGATCGTTCTGATGGCTTAAACATCTTTTCAGACGACTGGGACAATTGGGACGATCCAGACCGATCATATGGAAACCAGGCTTAAGGAAAGTGTTGAGGGCAACACCATACAACGGCCCATGTGTGAGAACATCTTACAACCTTGGTTGGTCAGAACCTCCAGCAAGGAGAATTGATAGTGACAGGAGAAAGTTGCCTGCTAGTATTTGTCAGACCTGGCATCTGGGGCTGGCGGTACAGATGTCCTCTTTATAACATTGGGATTATTGCAATAAGTTTTTCACTATTGCCTGCGTCCCATTTCCACTGGCCTCTACAGTAGGATGTCTGCCTTGCAGACACAGCAAAAAATTGAACAGGAGACGTACGTGAGGAGGAAGACAATGTGCTTTGCTCTGTTCTGAGGTGTGGTGTTCTGACTGACAACCTGTAATAGATTAAAGGTCCCAAAAGACTAACTACATTAATGATATAAATATAATAAATGAAAATTACATAAATACCAGTACTTATAACTCTTATTACTGTTATGAGGATAATCAGGATACGATGATAACTATATAAACAATAGCTCCATTTGGTGGGAAATATGCAAGGATATTTGTCCACGGACTATATCTGTTCTGAGAAGCAAACAGTTTTCTGAGAGTGTAGTGCGCAAAAAACTGCGAGCTTTGAGAACAAATAATGTCAAAGGACCAAAAATTAATATCTGAACATACTGTATTTTCTTGCCAAATGGAGGATATCGTATTTGTATTATCCTTCAAATCCTTTTGCCAGATGCACAGTTTTGAAAAATGGGCACATTCTTGGATATTTGCAAGGCTGTAAACATTCTCGGACATTCCCCAAGCTGCGGGAATATTCACATGTGACATCTTTAGACCAATTGCATGGTTATAAAAAAACCTACCGATTGAGTTTGTCGCCCACCACCCTATCTGTTTCTGTGGTCAGTCTCTGTTTCGATTTCTGTCTCGGTTTCAAAGAAAGAGTTATCCTTATCTTCCTTTTCTTCCTCAGTTTCTTCACCCTCTTCTTCCTGTGCACCACCTCCTCACCATCATTACCTCCTTGTGGCATCATCACCACCAACCATTTCTCTATCTGATGCAAAGTGAGGGGATTCTTAATCATTTCTAAAGAGAAAATAATAAAGCTCACACCAAAACCAAAATTAAAAAGAAAAAGAGCAGGCATTTCAACTGGCACCAGGACCACACTTTTGCTGAAATTAAATCAAGGGAAAGTAAAAAAGTGCATGAAACCAGACTCATTTCCCAGTAGACTAGTACTTGATTTAAAGCAAGGGTGCAGGAATAAGTTTACCATACATTTCGTTATTTAGCACATATCAAATGATAAACCACACTGTATTCACCTTTAATGCAGTATCTGATTGTGGATTTGTCAGTTCCCACTTCAATCAGTTCAGTTACAATTTATTTATTTCCACACTAAATATAAAAAAGTAGTCTCTCTCCCTGCGCATAAATAGCAAAGGCTAATCGCGGTGGGCATAGCTACACGCAGTCTGTGGTTAACTGGTAATTATTAAGTTACAACATACAACATATTAGATTAAACACTTCTTTGCTTTGGTTCTCCAAACAGACAATCCGGTTTTTTAGCTTCGCACTCTATTTTGAAAAACAGTGCAGTTGCTGGAACTCGTAACTTACAAAGGATCCAGTGCTTTTGTGGACTCAAAACCTGAACCACTTCTACATGCTGCTTATCGACACATTCACAACGATCCAATACTTCAACGACGGGCAACTCAACAATTTGATGTTCTTCAGTGCAATGCATCTGTAGAACTGAACAGTGGTGCATGGTCTCAGTCACTCTAATGGGTTTCGCTCTTTTAGCCATAGATTCTCCTTGTGACTGATCTGAGCAAGAACCAAACTCGTCCTTACACAGCCAAAATTGTCCTACCCTTCAAAGCATTGTTTTGAGAAAACAGCGGCTGAAAAAATTTTTCTGCTTTGCAAACAAACTCCGCCCACAAACGCAGTCAGATGGGTTCTCAGATAACTGAGCCAATCAGCACTTGGAAGGCTTTACTTCCGTTGGCTTCTGGTGAAATTTACCCAGTAATCTTCAATCAACCCTTGGGTTTTGCATTGTGCTCTAAAGCAAGAGAATATTTTGGCTGCTTTTTTTTTTCTTGAGAGCTGTTAGGAGCAAAATGCGGAATATAACAAGGGAACGACAGCTAGAAAGAAACTATTAAAAGCGGCTAGCGGGAAAAACAGTTCAGTAGTAAAAGAAAACGCGGCAGCTTGAAATGAACCGATAAACTTTAGAGAGAGAATTATGCGATTTCAGAAATTCGGGCATGTTTCACTTTCTCCTTGATAATAATGGTGATAATTTGATGTTGATATAAATAATTTTTGATTGATAAGAAAGCCTTCAAGTCCAATATCACTGCCATATTCGGTAGGATGAAACAAACATCCATACAGCAATCGAGCCATTCCTTCATGCGAAATGCAGTAGAAATGGCAAGAACTTTTCCGTTTATTTATGACAGATTTGACGGAAAACTCTTCAGCTGATATGTTGGGGAAAAGAAAACGTCGGATTGGATAAGAAGAGGCAAGCCAGCCAGAAAGAACATGTACTATCATTACAGTGCCTTTGTCAATTAAAACTCTTGACTCGATCTTTTGCAGGCTTGATCCCAGATAGCTGTAGCTTCAACTTTCCCGCCAACTTTCGCTTGTTCGTTTCATTGCTGTATTTTCATTTTTTGTTTGCTTTTCTTAACTGGTCCACAGACATTTCCATGGTCTAGGTTTATTCATACCTAAAATAATTACACCAAGGAAGATGCTTGCATGGTGGCTGATCAACTGAGTACTTGACTGAGTAGCCCGTTCTAATCTCGCGAAAAGTCGTCTCGGTCGATTGCATACCATCATAGGGCTGTCAATCAAGCGTTAACTTTTACTTCCGGTGTAAACATGAAAAATGTGATTTCTCCGTGCGTGCTCGACCAAGTAAGCTATGAAGCCACACATTGGGAGTGAGTCAATTTGTAGAGTTACCTATCTCTCGTGAGGAGAGATATGCTAGCTTGGAGTAAACATCAGTAAACATCTCACGGCTTCAAACATGGTTTTGGTGCTGCTGGATGACTGTCCCATTGTCTAGTTGAACTCAAGCTGACATGGGACCAGTTTTCTCCACAACAGCCCCTGACATCCAGGCCTTCTTCTTTTGGAAATCCTTACCATAAACAGCCTGGCCCTCTAGAATCTCCCTCTCCTTAGCATGGTAATCATGCGCTGACTCAGCTGTGTGTGCCATCTCTGTTTCATGAGTAATTCTCCTGTGGAACTCTAGTCATACTATGAGGGTGTACAGTAACCATAGAGAAAGCATGATAACTTTGTTTGGATACTTCCATCCTCCATCTGCTCATAGCCTTCTTTAAAAGATTTCCACAGCCCTCTCTGCCAACCATTTGAGACAGGATGATAAGGTACCACTTTGATGTGCTTGATTCCATTGTTTTCATGAACTCCTGGAATTCTGAGCTGGTAAATTGCTACCATTGTTGCTAACCAGTGTTGCTGGTATGCCATGTGTAGCAAACACCTCTTTGAGCTCTTCACTTGTGGCAGTCAACGTGATAGACTTCATGCGGTGCACTTCCAACCACTTTGAGTAGGCATCTACGACTACAAGGAACATTTCTCCTTTGTAAGTATGTGGATTCTTGACCACGGGAGTCCTAGCCACTCCCAGGGGTGTAATGGTGCTTATGCAGGTGCACTCTGATTTGACTGACATTTGTCGCAGCCCTTGACATTCTTCACAATCTCCTGATCCATGCCCAGCCACCATACCTAGCTTCGTGCCAATGCTTTCATGCATAATTTGCCCAGGTGGGCCTAGTGCAGCTCGGTAAGTGTTTTCGATATTCTTTGAGGAGGTACAACCACTCTGGCACCCCACAGTACACAACCATCTTCTACACTCAATTCACTTTGCTTGGTGAAGTAGACAGGCCTCAGACAAACACATTTGCATACGCATTTGCTTCATGGGTAAATGCGAAGAATATTCATAGCTGCACATTTAGCATGGTTAAGCGCACAAAGCATGCCGTGCAGTGTGTTGTTCCTGGTGGCCAAGTGGTCATCCGGCTATCAGAAATTGTGGTGCACAACAGAGGAAACACAACAAAACATTTCAATTGGTATGAAATTGACCGGCAGAAAAAGGCGTGGTCTTTCCTCCTGATGGTAATGAAGTAATTTATGTATGGTTATAGTACACTTAACAGCACGGCTTTATTGCAACAGACTCTAAAATGCACGAAGACCCTGAATTAGTCAAAACTATCAATTAGCCTGCTCCTCCTGTAAAGGTCCAGAGGCAGGTAAATGCATTATTAATTGGCCTTTACTTTTAATAATTACTTTTAATTGTTTGGCTACAATGCATGGATAATTTAGTGGTTCAATTCTCTATATTCTTCATTTGATAGGGCACTATCTCCATGGAAATAGAATGTAACAGTGCTGTCCTCCTCACTTGGCTTGTACCTGTAACTGGAAATGGCACATCGCTTCCCCTCAAATGGATGCATTTGAAAGAATGTGAAGAGTGGTACTTACAAGAGGAAGGCTGTGGCTTCAGCATTTTAAAGGAGTTGATGCTATTAGAAAACGCTTTCACGTGAGTGTAGTTGAAGGCTTTTCAGTAATCATTATAGCTTATCACTGCCAATTAAAAGAAATAGTACAAATCATTGAAAAGAGACAGAATTCATGGTTCATGGAAAGCTATGGGCAGGGTATCCTGTTCGGAACTTTTCCTCTTACACTTGTCACAGTTGTATGACGTTTAAGCTGACAAGATCTGTGTCACTTAATGTTAAAGTTGTCAGTCAAATACTTTATCTCCTGACAACAGCCTGAATATTTTTTTTCTTCTAGGATTTTTATTGAAAATATGAGCAGCGCTGTTAAAAAGTGTTCATCAGCCATGGTAATATTAAGCTTAAGGAAAGAAGAGGCCACGGCTAATAATAATAATAATAATAATAATAATAATAATAATAATAATAATAATGATAATAACTAGGTTTTTTCAAAGATGTAAATAAAGTTGAATTTATAAAATAAAAATTTTTGAAAAAAAAAAATAATAATAATAATAAACTTTATTTGAAACACACCGCCAGCTTTTAAAGAAGGAACGTATGTACATTACAGGTGAATTTCCACGTTAGAGTTAGCCACTTACATGAAAGACAAGTTTAGCTAAGCTTACCAGTAGCTTAGTATGAATGAGTTAAGTCAAGTTTAGTTTACACCTTTAATTCATAATAGTGATCTGGATAAAATGCTTCTGCCTTGTTGCTGCTGCAGCGAGTGAGCCTGAAGCGAACAAGAGAGGCAGCTCTCTAATTAGCAGAAGATTACATTATAGGGCTTGCAATCACTTTTTCTTTCTAAACGCCAGGAATTGTGGTTATGCGCAAATGGAAGATTTAGGATGTGCAGTGGTATGCCGCAAGAAATTGTGGTTATGTGCGAATGGAAAGATTTAGGAGGTGCAGTGATATGGCGCAAGGAATTGTGGTTATGCGCAAATGGAAAGATTTAGGATGCGCAGTGATATGGCGCAAGGAATTGTGGTTATGCGCCAATGGATAATTTAGGATGCACAGTGAACCATGTGCTTTCTTGTCACTGTTTTTCCTTTTATTCTTCTGATCCTTACTAGGGTATCTAAAAGATGGGGAAGAAACGCAATAGTGGAAAATTTTACGTTGCCAGAGGGCCTGGTTTGGTTAGCTGCAAGAACACAACGTACACTGAAGGCATTTCAATGCATTTATTTCCGAAAGACATGACAACAAGGTCACAGTGGGAGCGATTTGTGCGGAGACACCAGCCTAACTTTAAAGCAACAAACATTTCCGTGCTGTGTTCAGTTCATTTTGAGCACAGTTGCTTCCAGTGTGTTTTAAACTTTGGAGATGCAAAGCAATGAAGGCGCCTAAAGAAAAATGCTGTGCCAACAATGGATTTGGTTTTTCCAAGTCCTTTACAGGAACAAGAACAAAGTGAAAGGGAGCAAAGACAGGTAAAGTAAGAGTCCAAAATAATGAGCGGCCTCGCATCAAAAATTTGCGATTGGTGCGATTTATATTCAGGAACGCGTACGTGTGATTTATCTCTGTAATATGTCGTTGTATATTCTTTTCACACATGTTTTAAATGGCTATTTGTTCGAAAGACATCAGTATCTTTTAATGTGTTCTTAACTTTTGAATAAATGAATAAATGCGGGATAAATGAGAGAATCACTTGGCGGAATAAATTTATATAAGCGCAAGAATGGATCAACAGAACTGGTAGGGTCTTGTATGTTATGGATTCACAGAAAAGCACTGTAAAGTGAATGAAAATAAAAAAAGTATCAATAAACCCCCATGCTTATAAATACTCAATTCAATTCAAGTTGTAGAATTATACTTCACCTCTTACTGTAATAACTGGTGTCCAGTTGCCAAATAATAGAAATTGCTATGGAAGTAACCCTCTTAGGGCCTCATAAATATCTTACACTTTCTCTTATTTCGTTTGTTCCATATCCATAGATTGTTCGAAATGTCATCAAGGATGTGGGCAGGCATGAACCTAAGTCTTGTTCCTCAACAAGCTTGGAAATGATGCCATCAGAGGTTCTTCCAGAGCAGGAAAATGATTTTCCTGATAAAAGCACAGCTGTCATGTCAGATACATGTACCTTGGCTACTAATGTTCCCCTGCTCATTGGTGGAGAGTCTACAACCCCAGTCACTCCAGTTAATTTTGCTGCTACTGCTGGTACTGATATACCAGGGGAGTGCATGGAATGTGAAAGGCTAAAGAATTCACTTAGACTTATATCGACTAACAATGATATAAACAATAAGGAAAAAACAGCCTCCAGTAAACTGGTCAGCATCAAGTGGTGTGATATTCACAAGGAGTGGTATATAAAGGCCTGATCATCCCAATGGGAACTAATATCAAGCAACCTAATCAAACAACTAAAAGAAATACATTCCTCAAACTCATTAATAGTTCATCAAGTTAAAACAAAGAAAATCACAACCAGGATGGAGGTTTGGATACCCGGTCCTAATTAGCATAGATTTTGACCATTTTCCCTCTCCATTTACTCCTTAGTTTTTGTTTGGATTGAGAAGATGTATTGAACACTCGAGACAGTGTTTTATCGGCTATCCAAACACCTAGAATTTCATCAAAAATACTCTGCTGAGCGTGATATTTTCAACTCTTTTCTCAGTGTTTGGATATCCCAATGAAACACTGTCTCTCTTGTTTGATATATTACTTCCTACCGTAAATCCTCTAAAAAGCCCCCCTTTTCAGAGGAGGAAAGTTAATAATCCCCCCTCCCCCCACCTGTATTCACCAAAAAAAGTTAATTATTAACGTGGAGTGATGAGTTATGGTTTATTTGGGCTGGAAGTTTACATTTTTTGGTCTTTGGCCACATGACCTCCAACTTCATATGCTTAAGGACGTTCATGCCCAAAAACTTCCCACACACAGATTTTTTTAAAACTTTGACTGCAGGAAGAAAATGATAAGATTAGATAAAAAACGTAAAAAAAATCGCGGGTCACCGAACTCGTTTTGAAGAAAGGCGCAGCTCAGACCATAGCATTTCTAGGATTTCCAGTCATTCGAGGCGATTCTGGCTGGATTCATTACTATCGGCATATACTTAAGTTGAAGAATCATATGTAAGTTATGTTGTGTTTTAAACAGCATATATAGGCCTATTTGATAGATCTTTGCTACATATGTCATTAAATCAGCTAGAATTAGCCTTAAAAAAATACAACTTTTAAGTTACGCACACCTGTATCCATGTACCAATTCGACCCTATTTGAATAGAATATGAGAAATAATTAAAACTTCCCACGTACAGATTTTTTTGTTTTTTAGTACTATGGAAAGAATCAGAAAAGGAAGTGATCTGCCGAAAAAAAAGTGGGGGTCACCGAGCATCCAACAAAAATATTCGCACACAAAGTTAACGCAAAGGTCATCAGCCCTATATTTTGTTGAGTTTTCGACTCCATGCACGCACTTGAAAATGACGTGGCATGCACGCGACCAATTAATATCGTGCGCATTAGAGATGCGCAGTAGCAATGGGCGCGAACGTCCTTAACTTTCTCAACTTTGTGTTCTAGTTCTCTGTGGAGAATTGTCATCATTTTCTTATCGTTAGACAAGCAGCATACCAGCTAAGAACCACAAGTCTGTCCTAGAGAAACCTAGCTCCTGTCGGTGAAAATTCTAAGCTGCAACCTTCACGAGATAAAAATTTACACAGCAGAAATGATAATTCTACAGGCAAATGTGCAACTCAAGAAGATGTTGCCACACCTGATTTTGGATGAGGATGATGAGGATGAAATCCTTGACATTGACATAGAATCTTGACCTTAAAGTTTATAACTTTTCAATTTCACTTTCTACTGTTTTGTTTAGGTAATCATTTTACAAAATACTGTTTAAATGAAAGAGCTAAAAAATGTAAATATAAGGAAGTTTTCCAAAGATTTCGATTGTAAGTTGTGTACGACAAATTGATACAAGTAAACATTCTCATAACGATGACCGAAGAACATGAGGCCGAAACCACATTTTTCAAGAATTTTTCTGTCACTGTTAGGCTCCCACAAGTGAATTGAATACTTTTGACAGCGACTTTAACTGTACAACACGCAAGTCAAGCAATTTGCTAACATCATTTCCAAAATTTTTTGCCGCTAGCGGGTCATGCAGTTACATAAACCACCGGTTTCAAAAATAGTGGAAGCCTTGGCAAGAGAGAAGGTGTGGACTCAGTTGTGGGATTGTTTGGGCGCACGAGGTTAAAAACAAATGTGCCAGCGCCCCCAAACGATGCCTTACCAATACTCGCCAAAGGTTAACACTGTTTTTGATAGTGGGCTATTGTTGTAAGTCATTCTGGATAGGTTCAAAAGATTTTGATGAAATGTTAGTATGATAAAACATGAAAATATACAGATGGTACAAATGATATAATGACAACTTTAATAGCAACGACACTCATTCATATAAAATCACAACTTATTCCTAAATTGAATAAACGTTATTCGGTGCGATTACTCAACTTTCAACAACTTTTCTTTCACCATCTCGAAAAACGTCCAACGCAAACGGCCCAGATCCAGTCAGTGAGCACGACGACTAATGTATTCTTTAACTACTACGTTGATTCACTTCGATTTCTTTGAAATCAAGCTTCTTGAAGAAAGCATCTTGTTTGGGCTTAACTGTGTTGTGTGTAGCTTGCGAACGGAATCCCGGTGCAAAACAAACCATGAAGACCTTCCCTCAAAACAAACATTGCGACTCTATTTGCCGACGAATGAACACGTGACCTCTAGGCTTTAAAAAAGGCACTCCCGATTGTCCGAAACATCCACAAACACCAAATATACTCACTGACAGTCGTTCTGTAAAGGACAAATTAACCACAGAAAATCCTCGTACAGACTCGAGCCCGCTGAGCTGTCTGAGGTATTATAGTTGATACTTATCAGGGTGTTTATTTTTTCCAAAACTTGCATGGGATGTTGACATAGCTCAGTGGTACTGAATGCCTCCACCGTTCAAGTGTACCGCGGTCGACTCTGGGTGTGGGCCGAAAACATAATTTCTTTTTTTTTCTTTTTTTTTGTCCTTTATTTTTAGCTATACAAAAAATAATTGTTCTGTGTTTATATCATTTCACCTGCTATATGCGCATTTACCGTACCATAAAACTGTACTTCAACGACTTCCATTTCTGTAAAATCCATACGAATTCCGCATCCAGTGAGAACTTGTGCTGCTCATCGATTTTACGATTCTCAATGTTATCATTTTCGGTAGGCGAGTCTTCTTTAACTTATATCTTTTAATTTAGACCTTTAAAACAGCTTATTTTAATTAAAGATAGCAATTTTAAAAGTAAGCCGCGGCCGCGAGTGTACCTCATTTGCATAAAGTTTACAGCCCATCAAGCGACACATTTGCCCACAACTCATGATAACTCGTGTTGCACATGCTCAAGAGTTAAAAATGGCCTGTTTAAATTAACAAAAATATGAATAATGAACAAATGGTTGTCAGAAATTCATTTCAAAATGTGGATTTTTTATTATTTAAATTCATACTTCTCAACAAACATTCTGACAACAATTTGCCCATGTTCTGAAAATTTGTACAAATCTGGCCACCATATTAACTCTATCTCTTGTGCAGAACCTCCTTCTCTAAGACCAACTATAAAAGTAGAGTTTGATGTTGGCCTTTTTCTCTGTTGCCTTGGCATATGTGCTCTTTGTTTTGCTCTCAATATTGCTTCTTCTGCAGAAAGTGGTGTTGCTGAATTATTTTCCTTGCATACCACATTTCCTGAATATAGAACCTCTGTGTTGAAATTGATTTGGCTTTCCCCTAAAGCATCAAAGAGACTTTCTGCATCAAAGATCTTTTATGATATTTGGCAGGTTGCACTTTTCTACACTGGCTGTGCTTGTGGGACACATCTCTAACTGCATTCACCAGCAGGTTGGCTTTGCCAATCAAGTACTGAAAATAGTTTCTAGATACTTCACGAGTATCAATTTTAATCCACCCCCCTAGTTAAAAAAGATAAGTTAAATGGATAATTCTTGATATGAAACCATAGAAGATTGGGAGGCTGGAGGGCAAGTGGTCAAGTTAAGCCCCAATGAATTTAGTGCCATAAGTTCAAATGCACGCAAAGGAGATTTCCCATTTATGCAATCATTATTTCTTTAAATCTGACGTAACAGGCTGTTCAACTAATGTTGGATCCCTTCCCTTCATTTAAGGAGTCATCCTTTGCTTTCAGACTTTTCAGACTTTGCAAGTAGACTGCAAAGCAGTCCTCCAGTGCAAAGAAAACAAAATAGACTAAGATTCAGTGACAAAAAGACAAGACAGAAAGCTTATTTTAGGAGCCCCTGCACAAAACAATTTAAAAAATAACTAATCCTGTAGGTCAAGCATTCCACATTGCACTCTGCAGGTAACAGACAAAATGGCTCATATAACATTAAATTCAAAACACATTTTATGTAGTCTTCACCCCCCCTTTGAGCCTATAGACATTACACAGTATTTTGGTGTTATTTTCCTGCTTTATGCTTGGCCCATCATAGCACTTCGGCAAGCAGTGCTAAAATGTAACCATGCGTTTGTAGTTTTTTAAATAGTAGTTTGTCTTCCTGTTGTTTATGTTTCTTTTCATATGCTTTTTGACTCAGTACAAGTACATAGATCTGATTAGTTTCAATTTTGCTTTATTTCACTTGCCCTTTTGTAGCTGGAATATGTACTTATCTTTTACACTTTCCTGATCATTTGCTATCTAATGATCAACAATGTGTTGGAAGGAATTTATTTGGTTTGAGAGAGGATGATTTAACAATGCCATGGTGTCAAAAACTCCTAAGGGCATTTTGTTTAGAAACACTAGGTGGCATACCCGTGACTCTGAGTTAGATGCCATGACATGAAATCGACTTCAGTCTAATAAAGGGTTCAATATTCCAGTTTGAATTTGTGGTTCTTTAATAATGCTATGGTGTCTAGAACTCTTAAGTGCCATTTGACAACACAACAGAAACACTACATGGCATGCCTGTGATTCTGTGAATTAGATGCTTGACATAATGTGGATGATCCTTGTTTAGGATAAAATCTAAGAATTTTAGTCTTAATTAAAACACGACTAGCGGCATAACTGTTGTCAGGGCAAGGGCACAACAGTTGTCATTTTGCTTCTTTTGTGATGTACAGTCATGATGCCAAGTTTAAAGGACTCTGCTTAAATATTTCTAGAGATTTTCTTGATTGAGTGTTGTACTGTTTTAGTGACACCACCTATGACGTCATCACTTTATGAAAAATGTAAATATCTTTTATCTTTAAAACCCAAAAAGATATTCTAAAAAGAAAAATGCCATTCTTCTATACTTTGAAAGGCCTTTCAAATAAGCAGCAATTATTTTTTGCTTCACAGGCACTTTAAATACATAGCAGAAAAAAATCCAGGACTGTATAAGCGAAATTAATATCCTACGATGTACCATACTGGATGTTTAATCTCAATAGTTTGATTTCTTAAATGACTTCATATTTTTTATAGGATTAATTTATTAGAAATTTACGAGCATGCCGAGGATGGAATGGTTTTCTTGAATGAAATCATTCCATATTCAGGACAACAAAAGGAAAATTTAACAGGGATTTAACCCGCTGCACTCTGGGTTGCTTGATAGAAGATACATTTGCCGAAAAAGTACAACTAGTACAAAGAGGGCCAAGTGGAAATAAACAGCGTGCATACTTAAACCGCATACAAAAATTTATGAACCGAGGTTTGTTTAAGCACTGACAGCATCTTCAGTATAGTTACTTCCCTTGAACTGCCAAGTGGTTGGTATTTTATAAAGGATGGATCAGATCAAGTTAGTTTTATTGGCCATGAAATCTGGGAGGTCAGCAAACAAAGGGGGAGTACAGGACGGAGAGTGAATCAGATTTCCCCTTCAGAGATCACTTTCCAAGTAAAGTCACATGGTTGCATTGTCGACTTAAAAAAAGATCTTGGTCTGGTGCAATTGTTCAAAAATGTGTCATTTGAAAGGCAAATATCACTTGCCATCAAATTTATTGAGCACTCACATCTCTGTTTTGGTTTTCCCTTAAACAACTCTGAAAGAGTTATGACCATGTTGTCCCACTTAACTGGGGGATTTGAAGCATGAGTGATGATGGGCTCAAAGACTGTAGAATGGTTTTTGCCCAAAATTGCCTAGTGCTGACATCTGGTTCATTGAAGATTTGCCGCAGTTGCTTGTGTCTTCATACAGTGGAATCAAACCACAGGAAGAGAAAGGTGAACCAGACAACTGATAGTCCCACTTGCAATAAAAGGTTCATCCAAAGAACAGGTCAAGCATCAGTTTAAAATGGAACAAATAGCAAGAAGAAATGCACGAAAATAGGAGGGCTATTGGCCAGAGAAGTTTGAAAAAAAGTCAGTTCTTGTTGATGATGAAGATCAACAGAATTTGCTGCAAATGGCTGGTTCACTAAAAGGAAGTGATCTCCCAGAAGATTTGCAATGTTTGCTGCAGCAGCAAAAAAATATTCTTAGAACAAAGAGCAAGAACAGTTTCCGGTGGCAACTAAAGTAGGTTTAAAGAAATCATTTTCAATTTAGGTGTTCAAGCTTATGATAAATGATGGAGGATTTTCCCTCAGGGTGTGCCAAGCAGTATGCCAACACTTGTCAGTCCCTTGTTCATTTGTAAAATAACAAGACATGGTTTTTTTTCTGTTTAGGTAAAACTTTATGCATTACAGTGGCGTCTTTTCTTTCTGCAGTTATACAACTGATGGGAAATGAATTAATTTAAAGGCCCAGTATTGGCCATTATGCTTTGCATGCCTCTGTTGTTTTGGTTTTCACAGGAGCGAGGCGTCTGTTATTAATTAAAGAGTTCTATTCTGGCTGGAAACAAAAGCCTCAGAATTTTCAACATCACAAAAATGGCCACCAAGAGATCGCAGTGTGCAATGCTTAATGGGCAATAGCGGGTCTTTAATTGATGTTCTGTTGGTACCCTTTTCATTCTATAGAATCATGCAGCTGTGCACTCAGTTATACTGTCAAACCCCTTGTGTCCTTGACCCTCTTCATAGGTTCAACAAATTGCCAAGCACCATGCCTGCCAATAATTAATTTATTTTTGGTATATCCATTGCCTTGAAATTTATTCATTATATAATAAACTACCCTTGCATACACTCAGGTATCACAAAAACAAACAGGATCAGAAGCCAGGTTGGAACAGAGAGATAGTGGAGTGGTGCAAAGAAGAGGACAAGAAAAAAAATTTGAAAGATTGTGACTACTGGGGTGGTCTTAGTTATGATGAGATCAAAATTGAGGTGTAAACAATGTTACCCTTGGAAAGGGTTCACCCTTGTGCGCCTAAACTCGACTGATAGTAGATCACGTGGAGCTCGGAGCTGAATTATCCGAACAGCAACGCATATGATAAACAAAGTCTAAGTCTCAAGTTTAATCCACCAGACATTTACACTGCTTAAAGTATTAGCGTCATTTGGCAGATTAGCATGTATTAGGGCAAGTGAAGCTTTGTGACCTATGTGAGTTTCAAACTAGAAATGAAAATAAGACCGACAACTAACCTATGTATAATGAGCTAGCTACAAGCGCGTAATGGCTAGAAAAACAAAGAAGAAAACGCCTAGGCAGAAAACCCCAAAACAAACACAAATAATACTGGACAGTGTAACGAAACTAAGATAAAACAACAAATCCTAAAACTAAATATATAGGAACTTACTTCGGTCTTAAGCTCCTAGAGGAAGACAAACAGCATGCATGGTAGCAAGATAGCCCATAGCTTGTAGCTCGGCCGCACAACTATATCATGGAATATAGTAAATGGTTTTGAACCCAGGAGTATCAGTAGTATCGTATTGTGTGATCGTCCTGTGTGAGTATAGTTTCTGAAAAGAAACTGTGTTGGTGACTGAACGTCATCGACAAACCTGAGCGGAAGTCCTCTTCAGAGTCAAGGGAATAGTGTCTGTCAGTCGATTGCTGTTATAAGTCTGGTCAGTTTGGACCAAACGATTGGTCAGTTAAGCCATTATGTTATTGGCTGAAAGAAACTGTGCAAAGTTTAGGCAGCAGTCCTTGGTTCAGGTTTCGATTCCGTCTCTTGTGTTCGGTAAATCTATTGTTAAGTCACAATTAAGTCAGGTCTGTTAGTAAGTCTGTTTTGGTCGGTTTTTGTTTTCGTCACGGGATAAGTCATGTTGTAAGGTGCCGGTAGTGTTTGACATCTTGTTAGAGAGGCGTTTTTGTTCTACGTTAGTGTAACCAGACCTCTCGCAGAGTCTAGTCCCCCCCCGGGTTTTGGACAATAGGTCTGTACTGTAGGTTAACCCATTGAGCACAAGTCCCAGTCAATGTGCTGTGGTTTGTCAGGTGGTGATGCACAGCAATGTCATTGTTTGGCATCACCATTTCTTCGTGGCTCGTTTATGTTCAGAATCCGTCTCGTGTTAGGTTTCTGCCAGTCTCACCAATGTAGGAGGCCTCGCAGTCACAGCATTTGGATCTTGCAAACTGCTCCCTGTCTGTTGTTGGTTTCGTCTCGGTACTTTTAAACGGTAGTCAGTAAGCGCGCCGTAACGTAGTTTGTAGGTTTTTGTGGGCTACACGGATGTTTGTAGGAGTTGTATAGATCTTGTGAGATGGTCTTCAGATAGTGCCCTCTTAATGTAAGGTATAGTGGCACAGCGTAGTAAACACGTGTCCGACGTTCTGGTTCATTGCGTTCAGCTTATCAAGCTTTACGGTCGGGAAAATGTTTCGTCCTGAATAAATTGTCAGTTTGTTGCAGCTGGCTTTTGAATAAAAAAACACGTTCAAAGGTATTCTGTCTTCTCGTCATGTAAGCTGTTCCGGATGTATCACCAAATTAGTTTGCGCTCGTCTCGGTTAAAGTCTTTATACGTCGGCACTTGTGTGTAGAAGTTGGTGTTATAGGATTGATTCGTCCAAGTCATTCGGTCGGTATGCGGTCAGTTTTCTGTACACTGTCGTTCGCAGTTCGTTGTCGTCGCGGTTTACCAAACAGTCTAGAAAAGGAAGTGGAACACACTAATGCAAAACCTGAAACTTGAAACCTGAAACCTAACATGTGTAGGAAAACAGAAAGAGTCCCTATGGAGCGAGCTAAATTACATAATGTATTGACCAGCTAACGAAATGTTGTATAAAACTATTAACACTAGGTACCATTAAGACGTAACAAGTAAACGCAATATACAAAAACCGCGTTTAAAACTAACATTCCGGCCCCTTTGAAGGCGGTAAAAAACTAGTAGCCTTTAACAAAACAAATCGACACAGGGTTTAAACAACAAGTTAGTAAATATCTTAGCATGTCACAGTTCAGTCTGTCAGGGCAGCTTCCAACAGAACGACCTTGTCAATCGGATGTAAAAGGATTGATGACTTCGTCTTGAGCTTCACACTTCTTACCAATCCATTGCTCTGATTAGGAAAGACTTCTAGGACACGTCCAAGAAGCCACGAGCCTCTTGACAAGGTTTCGTCCAGCAACAGGACGACATCACCTACTGCAAGATTTTGGTCAGTGTGACTCAATTTTTGTCTCTGTTGTAGTGATGGGAGATGTATCCATCTATGCCAAAATATCTTGGCCAAGTACTGAATGTGTCTCCATCTTAGTCGTGAGTAGCAGTCACCTTTCGAGAATGCACCTGGAGGAAAGGTAGGTCCAGAGCACAGGAGTAGGAGGTGGCTTGGAGTCAGAGCTTCGGGATCCCTGGTGTCGTCTGACACCTTAGTTAAGGGCTGTCCATTTGAGATAGCCTCTGCTTCGCACACAAGTGTGACAAGACATTCATCGTCTAAGGGTTGCTCATTAAGGATAGCTTTCATCACTTTGCGCACAGTGCGGATGCAGCACTCCCACACTCCTCCATGATGCAAGCCAGCAGGTGGATTGAAGATCCACTTGATGTCCTTCTGAAGTAGAAATGCACGGATTTTCTCCTGGTTCCACTGTCGGATTGCTTCTTGCAGGTCCTTTTCTCCCTTCACGAAGTTACCTCCATTGTCGGATCTGATTTGCTTTGGCTCGCCTCTTCTTGCAATGAATCGTCTTAACAGATTCAGGAACGAGTCTGTGTCCAGAGAATAAGCGATCTTGATGTCAATTGCTCGCGCCGTCATACAGGTGAAAAGTACACCATGCCTCTTCACAGTACTTCTTCCTCATCGCACTTCCAATGGGCCAAAGCAGTCTACACCGACAAAGCTGAAGGGAGGCTCAAATGGGATTACTCTATCAGCTGCCAAGCTGGCCATTTTATGTTGGCCAACAGCTGCTTGTCTTTTCCTGCAATCAACACAAGCACTCTCTCGATTATGGGGAGATCGAAATCGAGATTCTTGACCACTGTTGCTCGTTCGGCTTCTGGAATGGACTCTACAACCTTTCGAGAATTTGAAAGCCATTTCATGAGAGGAAAACCACCTCTTCGCAAGAGCTCTATCAGGTTATCGACCAGAAAGATAGCACTTTTGTCTGACGTCACAGACTTCAGACAGTCGTCGACGTAGAAGTTACGTTTCACGGTGCGTAAAATTTCGGGATCAAAGCTGGTTTTGTTATCTTTGGCTGTCTTCTTTACCGCAAAATTGGCGCAGCTCGGAGAAGAAACTCTGTCAAACAGATGTACTGCCATCATCAGCTCTTCTGGTTCTGCTATTACGTCCCCGTCTGGCCACCAGAGAAATCGTAGCGCATTACAGTCTTCAGGCGTCACCTTAACCTGGTGAAACATCCCCTCAATATCTACCATTACAGCGACATGCTCCTGTCGAAAATGGGCTAGCACTCCCACCAGGGAGTTAGTGAGGTCCGGCCCCTGTAAGAGCTTTTCATTCAACAAGCTTCCTCTAAGCTTAGCTGAGCAGTCAAAGACAATACTGACTTTTCCTGGCTTGGCTGGGTGAAAACAGCATGATGGAGGAGGTACCACGTTCTTCCTGGAACGTCGATAGATGGGGCTTTCTTTGCATAACCTTTGTGAAGGAGGTCCTCTATGCAGGTTGCGTACTTAACTTGCAAATCCGAATCTTTAAGCAGACGCTTCTTTGACAATCTGTTTCTTGCATTATCTCTAGAGCTCGCTTGTCATTCTGTGACAGCGATGGTTTTCCGCCACATACAGTCATTAAATTCCATATTGCAGTAATAACAGAATTGCTCGCTTAGCTCTGTATCGGCTCTTATGAAATTGGCCGTGTAGAGGTTAGAATCTTGAACTCTACCCAGAGAACTATTGACTACTCACCCAAATGTCGTACAGGTGGCATACGGACCGCTATGGCAGCTCTCTCGCACTTCCTTTGGTTGTAGAATCTTGGGAGCATCACTCTCAATCAGCAAGCCTACGTTCATGTCAATTCTGGTAATTCTTATTCCAGCAAGCTGAGGCCAAGGATCAACATCTTCCTGCTGAGCTCCATTCTCTACTGCCACTGGTAACTTCGACCTTGTAAATACACATGGCAATTCAACAGCATTCTTCTCCTCCTCAAGATCCATTAGTTGAAGGCTAACGACCCATGAAGGACTTTCACTCTCTTCCCTTTCTATGGTGGTTAGAGTCGACGACGTTGCACGTCCTGTCAGGCCTAGTTGTGCAGCTAGCTCTTCAGAACAGAATGAAGCGTTAGACCCATTGTCTAAGGTGTACGTTTTTACAATGAGATCACTTCCAGGTGCTTTCACCTTAAACGGAACTAATGCCAAGCTTGCAACAGAAGAACAATTTTCCTTCTTTTCTTTGACGTAGCCATTCAAAATGGTCTGATCATTTACCCCATTGTGTGTTTGAGCTTGAATCTCAGTAGTCGCAGAGCTCCTGATGTAGCTAGCTGGAGCTGCTCATTGCCCTCTAGGTTGAAGGTAGCTTGAATGCTTTCCGTTGCATCCAGTGATATGGCAGAATCCTTTCTTGGGGCAGAAGTTAGCTGAATGCCCAGCAACTAGACAGTTGGCACACAGGTTTTTGGAGTTGACGTACTGCCACCTAGCAGCTGAAGATTTCTCCTTGAAGTAACTACATTATGAAAGCCAGTGGTCAGAACTGCAAAGAGGACACTTGCAGCCTGATTGGTTTGACTGCTTCCTGATGTTTTCTTGGCCTGCCTCCACTTGTGTACCGAAAGATGATTTGGTGCACAGTGGAGATCGTCGTCTTGCTCCAGAGCCTCCCTGAGATTGCAGTGGTTGACTGGAGATGTCTCCAAAGACAGCATGAGTGGCTGCTCTGGCTTTGGCACTGATGAAGTTGCTTAAATCAGCAATTGTGATTTCCCGGTTCTGGGTTTCCATTATGTTGTCGGCAACATCGCGCCACTTTTGTCTCAACCCAAATGGCAGCCTTAAGACCACAGCTCTAAGTGTATCTGGATTTTCTAGCTTGTTCAAATATCTGATCTTGGTCAGAGTGTTCTTGCATCCGGTAAGCGCAATGGAAAACCTTTTCAACGCTTCGCCGTCCTCAGCCCTAATCACAGGTCCACTTGACAACTTTTCCACATAGGCGCTTGCTATCTTGTAGCTTGACCCATAGCTTTTCTGCAGGAGGGTATGTGCTGTCTGATACCCAGAATCTTCACTCATCAACAGGCAGCTCTTTACCACCTCCTGTACTTTGTCAGAGATGTACTGCACTAAGTAATAAAGTCGAGCACTTTCCCTTGTAGTTTTCTTGTCAATCAAGTTCTCCAACGCTATAATAAATGTCCAGTATTCAATGGGGTTACCACTGAAAACAGGAACGTCTGGTTGGGGCAAGGTTAGTGCTAAAGTACTCTGTTGTTGCTGGCTCTGGAAAAATTGAGCCTCCAACAATTGCCAGACCAGTGCATCGTTTCTTGTAGAATCGCCATGAGCAGGCTCATACATTTCTGACTTAACCTTGATCGGAGCGAACGACGATTGTTTTGGATCAGGTGAATTGTTACTTGGCTGAGGAGTAGTACTTGCACCTGCCTTCGTAAACTCAGAAACGTCAGGCGTTTCGTTTGGGGTTTTGGTCTTCTCAGCCGAAATCGAGGTGTCATGTTGAACTGTCCCATCTGTTTGGGTGTTTTTGGTGGCTTGTGCCGAGTCTTTGGTTAGGTGCTGCTGCGCCCGTGTTAAGGACATGTTAGTGTTATTTTCCACAGTTAATGACTTTCCACTGTCATTTTCAGCTTGGGCATACACAAGCTCCTCCACCTGGGCCTTAGCTATTTCCGTTTGAAGTTCTAAAGCCTTCTTTTAAATGAAGAGCGAGTTCCTTCTTCTTCAAGGCCTCCCAGTCTTTGAACTTCGTAGCTTCTGCTTCAACATCCCTCTTTTCGCAGCAGCCTTTGCTCGTGCAGATAGAACAGAGCTAGTGGTCGATTCTTTGGAACACACAGAGCTCGACCTAGACCGACAAGAAGCCTGAGAATGCTTCGAGTTAGCGCGAGAACCAACGTTACTAATTGAATCGGCAGGCCCGATGTTGTCGATTCTGTCAGGGATGTTAGCTTCCAGGCAGTTATTGGAATCATTACTACTTGACGACACGATCCAGCGTGATATCCCCTCCGCAAGCCGGCCTTGAGATTGTTCAACCGCTTTGAAATACTCATGACTCTTCGATATTGTACAAATCCTCCAGTCGATCGTGATAAGCAACGTGAGCTCTTGTAAACTCTTTGAAGGCTTTATGTAATTGTTCTAGCTTATCTTTCACTTGTGAAGCATTTGATGCATCTGTCATTAACTGACTTATCTCTTCTTGGCATCGCATAACAATGCTCTTTTTGCAGCCTCATGCCTGCTTTAATTTACGCAGGTTTTCTGCATCGATTCCTTCCCAATTGAGAGTGCGATTCCTTTGCCTAATTCTACAACCTGATTCAACATTATCAAAGCCACCTTCGACCATAATTCACCGAGCACATGATGCAACGTGACCGATTTGTTACATAATAAAGATAGCAAACAGTACCAGAATCGTAGCTTCTTTCGCCTTTCTTCACATCGTAGAATTGCTAGATTTGAGCATTAGAAGCTGCAAATTCGAACTTATGTAACCTTGAAAGGTTACCCTTGTGGCCTAACTCGACTGATATAGATCACCGTGGAGATAACAAAGTCAAAGTCAAAGTTTAATCCACCAGATGTTTACAATCAAAGTATTAGCTACTTTGCAGATAGCTTGATATTAGGCGGTGAAGCTTTGCGACCTTGTGGTTCGAACTATAAACGAAATAAGACGACAACTAACCTAAGTATAATGAGCTACAAGCATGTGTGGAACGCTAGAAACAAAGAAACGACTATGCAGAAAACCAAAAGCCAACAAGAACTGGACAGTGTAAGGAAACTAAGATAAAACAAACCTAAACTAAATATATAGGAACTTACTTTGGTCTAGCTCCTAGAGGAGACAACAGCATGCACAGTAGCAAGAAAACTTTTGGTAGATAGCTGTAGCTTGTAGCCGGTCGCAACTATGTCACAGAACACACTAACGTAAAACCTGAAACCTGAAACCTAACACGTGTAGGAAAACGGAAAGAGTCCCTACGGAGTGAGCTAAATTACATGATGTATCGACCAGCTAACAAAACATCATATAAAACTATTAACACTAGGTACCATTAAGACGTAACAAGTAAACCAAATATACAAAAACCGCATTTAAACCTAACAAACAAGCCATTCTTTGAAACAGAACAAATCATATTTGATGGTTAATCTAGATTTTTGCGAGATCAGTGATTTCAATCAAGAGTCACTGACTCCAAATATCGAGAATCGCTGGGCAAGAATGCTTTTAGGGAGCTCTCTTCAAAAATATTATTCCGATTTGTAAGAAACGTCTTTGGGAAATTCACATAAAACAAAAATACACCTTATTACCTCATTAAATATGCAAAAAATAATTGGGAAAATTGACAAAGTTCTTGGTATTCGCATTGAAACAATTTAATATTTTAGAACATGGGATAAACTTAGCACAAAAGCTTTCCTTTTTTTCTGTCTAACACTAGGAAGTTCTAATTTTTCCAAGGGTTCCGTTGACTATCAAAGAATTGCCTTTTCAGGCTCCTATGGAAACGGTAAAAGTTGCGTATTTTTATGAGCATAAAACGCATCTTGGTATGCCCAATATCAAGTCAAAATTAACATTGACATTCCTTTGGCTTTCTTTTATCAAGATATCAAATAAAAAATCTGGGCAGTCTGAATGCGTGCTAGCAAGCATAAAAGATTTTAAGGTAGGTGATAACTTATTTGCATAATCTACGACAACAGAAAGTCAATTTATAGAATGAGTACTCAGCATATTTCTACCAGTGATACTCCAGATATGTTTTCATGGACTAATTCTGGGATTACTTTGTTGTTTGTATCACTCCGGGCCAGTGGGCGCTGCCAAAATTCATTTTACCGCCCGCTTGCATCTATTGTTATGCCAGAGGTCTTCATGAAAATAAGAAAATTCAAAATGGCAGCCGAAAGGGATATTTCAGCAGCAGTTCAAGCCCTTCGATCTTTGGGTTATGGTGTGGGAAATTTCATCCTATTTGAACAAGAAGTCAAAGACACGCTTAATTCTATTTTTGAAAAGCATCAAACCGAGCAAAATGTCTTTGCACAAGTTCGACTTTCGTGTATACAAGTTGGCACTGTTATAGAAGAAGAGATTACCATCTGGCTGAAGAGTATGCAAAGACGGCTGAGAGGACAAATGCGAGTGCGAGATCCATGGACAGTAGTCTTCACACGAGACATCCCTCAAAAGATTGTCAAACGTTTCATGGAAGTTGTACAAAATGCAGTATCTTCATTCAGAGTGTCTTGCACAGAAACCAGGTTGACAGATGCAATTTCATATACAAAACTGAACAGACTTCTAAGAGATTTTGCTAGACCAAAGGAATCAAAGTACCAAGGGGAAATGCTAAAGTTATAGTGAGTGTGGATAAGCCTTTTGTTATCTCGTATCTCAAGAAGAAACAACAGGTTATGCTTAGATGCCATTACACCTTCACCAATGAATACGGGTACACATTCAAAAGTTAACAAAACAATGTATGAAGTACATGTAACTCATGACAGGCCTATGACTGTGCAGCCAAGCAGATTGAATGAAGCTGGACATCTTAGTTAATATTGTTAATCGAGCAGTCATTTCCAGCAGTGGCCATCCCCCCATTTTAATGTTTATCATTCCCCGGGGGCTGGGAGCATGTGCCTACCCCCATGACAACCCCAGGGCTTCTGACACTGTTGTGATTTTGGTCACTCATGACAGAGAAGGGAAACGTGCCGTTATTCCATACCAATTTCATCAGTTTCTGGTCGAACATGGGCCAAATGGAATTAATTATGGAAAATAAGTAGATTTTAAAGCTATGCGAGATGATCATTTTCTTAAAAGTCTGCTTTTTTGATTGCTGGTAAGGATGGGTTGGGGACTGCTGGAATTGACCGATGTATTAAGGGGAAAATTAGAGTTGAAGTTCTGTAAATTTATAACCTAATTTGTATTTGTATGAAGCTTGATATTAATGATCTGGAAACAAGCCTGCAAGATAGTTGTTCCACAAATTTATTTGTCTGCTTAGAAACTGGAACAACCTGACAAATA
>JAHPZR010006384.1:0-12500 GCA_019787425.1 Platygyra sinensis
AACTCAAAAGCGAGCTTGGTGACCCCCATTTTTTATTATCGAATTGTAATCAGCATGACAAGATGCAACTTTTTGCAGAGTTAAAAAAAATTCTACGAAGGGGATTCAATGCCACCTTAAATTTTCGAAAATTTAAGGTGGCTCTATGGTAACCTATTGTGCCACAAAAATAACAGCAACTTGTTCCCCGATGATTGGGTAGTTTATTGATACCATGACTTTGGCATCAACCGGTATAGAGTGGTTGTAATGACCCATCAAACTTTGAGTCTTGGAAAGTACTGGAAACTGTTTTCAGCCATCTTAAGCAAAATGGTATCAGCTTGATACAAAGTTATGGTCACTTTGTTATCAGCTCAGACAAACGAAAACGTAAAAACGAGGCTTCCGATGAGTACTTAGGGGAGGCTGAAGCTGTCCTAGGATAATATCTTTAGAACTATTAAATTTATAAATAAATGGTACTCCTGGGTGGATAAGTCACAATAATAATGGCGGAAAGTCATTAGCAGAGACTATGGTCGAGACTATGGTGACAATCGCATGACTCGAGAAACTCTCCAAGTAAGGACAAGAAGGGAGCTTTCCGTCGTCCCTTGATGTTTCCCACGTCAATATCAAAATGTTCACAAATCGAACGAAGCATGGCCACACTCAGCTGCCGCAGTTTATCTAAACCATGCATTTCACATAGATTGAAAACGTCGAAAACAATTGGGTGTCTCAGTGCCACCTCCTCTAAGACCACCGTGCGCACATTTTCGTGCGCGAGTTCCTCCTCAGCTGCCATAACGTCTTCGTCATGTTCAGATTCTGGGTCGTCTGAGTGCGAGTGCCGCAGTTTGGAGGCTCTCCTTGAAAAATACGACTGAATTTGCTGCGCGGTCAAGAATTCATCCACTGTGAACAGTTTTGCCCCCTGCTGGTTCCGCGCATAACGCATGTCGCGCGCCACATTCATTGGATCAAGTTTCAGTTCTGTTTCTTGTCCAACTTTAAATTTGCTTTCTAAATACCACCGCTGAGCTTCACTAAACCGTGTTGACTTCTTACTGGATCTAAGAGCCCACCCTTGTGGAAGAACCTCAGTTGTTGTGGAACACTGATGTGACACACCTTTAACAAAAGGCAGAGCACTGGCCTCGCACACTAGTTTATCGTGGTAGAGAACTTTAGCTTTGTCCATGAGAGTCTCTCTAACAGGCAGAAACTCGCATTTCCCATAGAACAAGTGATTTTCCAAAGCACAGTGGCGCTGGTACACCTTTATACAACCCACGTTTGGACAGGAAAATAGCGCGTCCTGGCCTTGATCCTCTTCCACCTCACCTGGGGGTTGTTTCACGGTCTCTTGAGATTTAGGTTTTCCCGTAGCAACTACCTGAGATACCTCTGAGAAGTCCCCAGGGGAAAAATGGCACTCAAAGTTTGGCGGCTGTGAGTAATCTGGAACTGAAAATAAATTTATATATATGATTTTTCAAAAACATGATCTTAGACATGAATCCCTTCAATTTGCATTGTAAAATCGGTGATGTTACCTGGCATAAGTGTAGAGGACTGCATGCTTTCTGCATGTTTTTTCCATCTGTCCCTCCTCCCACACCCTTCCTTTATGGTTGGCGTCATGTCTAGCCCAGTCCACGCTCGAACGTCCTAGGTTTGAATGTTAAGTTCGGACGGTGAGGCGGACAATTCCTTATGAAAACTTGTTACATCACAAATGACCGCCATGTTGGGAGATAAACAAGCGTTCAAAATAGCTAAGTGCCAAAGCGTGTTAGAGAAAAACATTCAGTTTTTGGATAATTTTGTAGGTCTGGATAGCCCAGCCGAAACAAGATAGGGGGAAAAAGTTGCTGTTTGTGGTTTCGACCCATAGGCGCCGAAGAAAAGTGATTTCAACGGAAACATCGAACTTTTGCCGACAACGACAACTTTATTGGCCCTTATACTTCACAAAATTTAAGTTATTTTCAATATTCAGATATCGTCAACTTTAACGCAGTGGTTATTCGTACGGCACCCCGACCCTACGGTGACTCCCACTTGTTATTCATTTATTAAACGTTGCTGAACGATAGGGAAAACTTAGCTTGCCCCCTTGATTAGAGGGAACACGTTTTACATACCTGTTGCCTTCTTCCCCTCGCCAACGTCAAAAGCTCGCCAAACAGTGATGCCATTATCAGAATACAGAAAATTGTTTAAAGAGTTTATGCCAACCCACTTCACTGGAACTTGAGCATTTCTTTCGATAGTAGAGGCATCAACAACAACCACCCTAACATTTGGTATTCCACCATTAGAAAGGATGGCATTCTTAAAGTCATTAGCATTCAGTACATCATGACCCTCGTTGATGTATCTCCTTACATGGGCTTTGACAGTCGCAGCTTTTCTATCACAAGAGCCTTTTCCTCCCTGGGGATCACTGAAGTCGACCCTTTGTACTGCAATTCCTGTTTTGGCTTTCATTTGGGCACAGCTCGCCAACATTTCTGCAGAATGGTAACAACCAGCGTTGTCTTGGCGGAGGAAAGCAGTTGTCAGCTCGGGATGCTCGTTCTTCAGGGTGCGTAAAGTGTGTTCTACGATCCGCACAACAGTAAAACTGTCTTGTTTACCGTTCTCAACAATATGGACAAATGCCTGGTGTTGGAAATGCTCCTGGACCTTCCGCGCCACTACACTTATGTGCCATGAAATTCCCCGCTTAGCGAACCAATCTGATTGCGACTCTCTATATTTCTGTGGTAGGAATTTCATGGCCCAATCCTGAGTTATATGAACAGAATTCTCATGGAGGTTATCCAGGATGGAAGTTCTAGCCTCGTCTTGTCTGCAACTTCGTAGCTGATGTGCTTTCCATGCTTTAATACAGTCAACCGCTTGACGGCAAGAATACGTCAAATCGTCAAGCTCCTCTCCGTTTATACCACAGTGCACAAAACAAGTCTCAATGCTTTCAAGGACCTCTTTCAAGATCTCGCACTGCATGCAGTACTGGTCATGTGAATGACTGCAGGTGCCTTTGAAATGATCCTCCTTACTGTCGCTTAGAGCATATGTACTGCAATGATCAGCAATGTTTGTGGATTCCACAACATGAACCTGGAGAAAAATTAAGGTGAACATACAGAGTAAATAACGAAACCTGATCGTTAAAGTGAACAAATTTTACCCGTCCCCTGGTTCTTCGTTAAATCGATTTTCCACTGTATTTAAGCAAAACGTTGCCAAAATGTTCAGAAACAAAATTTCACTGTCTAACATTTCTATTTTTATGCACAGTCATCATTAGTTTCATAAAATGTACCTTATAATCTGACTTCAAGTACTGCTTTGCTTCCTTTAGCGATTTCTGATAATGGCTCACCATTTCCCTTCTAAGACCACATTCTCCTAAACGGTCCAAAATACGGTGCAATTCGTCAAATCTTTTGGCCCCCTCAGCTGCAATATAATCTAGCCCTTGCAAAGATTTCCTCACAGTCGCACTGCAGCAAGACAAAATGCGTAGCATGGTGGATGATCCAAAAGGCGTAAAATTAGTTTCCTTACAGTATTGTACGTATTGCTTTACAATACGTTGTGGGATCATGGTGCGTATTACGTTGGGTGTTTCCAAAACTTTACCAGATGAAAGATGCAGGTAACGCTGCCCAAAGGGAAGATCTTGAATGACATGAGGACTGACAATAAACGTTAGAAAATGGTCCAGCTGATCAGTGTCCACACGCATTCTTGGGCTTTTCTGCAAGGGTAGTGGAACACCTCGACCATACTGGATTTTATGCTTTCTGGCCATAGTGAATTTAAATTCAGAGACGCTTGGTATAAAACTTTGGATTCCCTCCAGTGTAGTGAGGTCTGCCATTATTGATAGAATTTGACGGCGCGTACTCCAGCTCGATGCATTATTGTACGTTTCAGCCAAGGCCTCCAAGTACTTTTTATCTACGTCAGACTCCTCTGCAATTCCCAATGCTTTCTCCACAGATTGAGACGCCTTTAACGCTTCCCATAAGTGACCTGCATCGCCGGGTGCAATCACATTAAGAGCTGCTACGACAGATTCCCTGGCTTTTGACACGTGACTTCTTCTGGTGCGCACACTTGCGTCCTGCCACTTTTTTTTGTTCGCGCTTACAGTAATTCCTCTATTACAGACACTTAAAATTTAACTTTGTTCTCTGTTCTCCTAGTTTACGTTGGTGCCCGGCAGAATCTGACGATTCTCCACTGCTACTTGTATCTTCTGGAACGTAAAAACTCGCATCATCTTCAATAAGCAGTTGTGCCATTGACTAAGACAGCTCCTCATCTTCCTGATGAAAAGACATAATTTGTTTATGAAACAAAGTCTACACTTTGTGTCTCCTCAGCAATGTACCCAAAGCAGTGATTAAAACCATTTGCAGGCGGGGAGCGAGATCTCCACCTCACCTATCTTCTTCGCGCTCTGTTGCGCCTAAGGCCGCGAGCAAGATCTCAGTGGGGAAATAAAGCCCATGAAATTTTTAAATGATTCAAAACATAGCCAGATTTTAGGAATCACAATAAAAATTTGTCTCTAAACATTTCGAAGAACAATGTGCTTGTCTCTCCAAATTGGCGGCGCCATGGTAAACCACGCTTTTTATGAATACTTGTTTGATCTCTGCTGTAATGATATGCCATTCGTACTTCGTTAAGTCCCCTGTATATTCAAATGGCAACCTTTCGTTGATTTCTTCGGCTACGGATGGATTGCCCCAAATCGTGGCAATATCTCGTTTATGTAAGATCAAGGTCAAAGGGTCAGTCAAGGGTACTTTCCGCTGACCTACTCCCTTTCTGAAGACCGATCTCAAATGGCCAAGATATCTCTGTGTAATTATAAAAGTCTCTTAACTCACGTTATCAAGCTCTCCTGTCCTTGAGCAGGTACTTCCTGGGCACTCTATGGATTCTTCTTGCTTCTCGGCTCCTGAATTTCGTCTTGGGATTCAGGAACTGTCAGAACCACATCGTCTTTTTCGCCTTGGCCACCAAGTCTTGTTCGACATTGTTTGCATATGGCTAATGTGTAGGAGTATATAAATCCACGGTTATTATGTAATTGAGTAAACAAGAATAATTTAAGTCTGCTATTAGAATTGTTTGCTGTTCAACAAGTAATTACCTTGAGATCACATTCATTAGCTACGTATATTCATCATTGACTATTTACTTTTTAAAAGTACTAGTACGGAACAAATTCACAGAAGACAGCCCAATCCGGCCTTCCCTAACAAAGCGTTGTTTTGGAAGTCACTCATCCCATGACAATATACTTACCAGAGCCTACAGGCAACAAAATTTGCGTCTGAAGGTGGAGTCTTCTCGACTGAGCCAGATTTATCCCACGATCCCCTTTCTGGTTCTTCTCATGTTGTATCCATTGTTCTGGACAGCAACAGTTCTTTTTGTTGCTACGCCACCTTATCCCCCATAGGTCACGATGACGAGGGCATACTGTTGTGTTCAAAATACCTTCATCCACGTCAAAACAACCTTGGAAACAAAAAAATGTAATATGCGTTTACTGAAAAGCTTAGTTTAACGGTAAGGGTTTGAAAAACCATGCGACAGCAACGTAACTCGGGGATGTCAGCCCTTGGATAACAGTGATTGAAAAAGGCATCACAGAAAATGCCACGCAGTATTATAGGACTCCGCTTTCTCTCCCAATTTAAATATACGTAAGAATGTTTCGGCAACAGAAGAAAGTAGGGGAGCCATCCGCGTTTTTATTCAGTGAATGGGATTAAATACTAATAAGTGCCTTTATACCTTATTTATCAACCAAGAGGACAACAGTGCGATAAGTCATATCACTGAGATTAGCGGATTTTCATAATAACAAGCGGGGTCTACAAATTGTATTATTTTCAGTCATCTCTGTAATTCCCTTATGTATGTTACAACCTCAAAGTTTCGCTTGACTTATCACTTGTAGTGAAGGAAGCCGAAAAATATCCCCCGCCTCATCTTTAACTTCTAGTTCCATTGTCCCACTTCTCTACGTGGTTAGTATTGGAATCATTTTCGTGGGAAAGACTTATCAATAGCCAGGCCGCAATTTTACTCAAGAGACTTACAATTACCCTTTGGCACGGTCACTGCAACATTGAAAGAGTGCCATTAGATTTTAATTTCGCGTATCACGAAAATCACGCCTTATTGGGCGTCATGGCGATGTCTGTTGTAGTAGCATTCAGTATTTTCTCGATAATCTTCCGCAATATTTTCGATCTAAAGACAAAATTAAGTTAAAAAAGCACTGACCTGCTCTAGCCAACAGTAGCCTTGCTTCGTCCAGAGAAGAATCACTCACACCAATAGCCTTCAAATGACCTCGAATGTCTTTGTCGCATTTTCGAATTAAAACACATTGAACATGTGCGGGATTCGTAACACTAGGACCACACGTGCCACCAACGATTTGAGAATAACTGCAGGTGGCCATTTCTTATTTGTTTATTGTCATGTGATACCACACTCGAGGATCACACGACCGCGGCATAAAAATGGTATATCCAGGTTTTTTTTTTATTTCACAGCAATGGGAGTTTCAAAATTTGTAGACTTATTGCACAAGAGTCTTTATCAAGTAGTCTCATAGAAAGATATTGTATATACATATTTTCGTTTTTTTTGATAAATTCGATTCGCGAAAACGCGCCCCTGACTTGTGAATTATCGTCACGCCATCTCAACGCTATCACACTAGGTGTAACGCTACTCAGTAAATCAAGCCATGTATGTGGACGGTAAGTCAAAAGTTATATGTTGTTTTACATGTAAAATCTGAGAAGAAAACCTGCTATTTGGCAATACTATTTTGTTTTAATGTGAACACGAAATAGAACTTTAAAGATTGAACAAAATTAATATTCACAAATTTCCGCTTCAGTAAACAAACACGCACGTACTCATAAACAAGTTAGAACTCCTTTTCAGCATAAAAAAATATTAACTTCGATAAAATTGCCCACAGAAGATAAAAGAAATAACTACTAATCATTTAACATGGGGGAAAGGGTCGAATTCAGGCTAAAATTTTAACTGTTGTGTAGGTTATCTGTCGTATTCATGGCGACAACTGTAAGTTCAAAGGTCATAAACTTCAAGCGCGTACCGCAAATATTTTCGGTCGTGTAAATTCGCCATTTAAGTTGCCCCAAAATTTTATTTCACAGAACGATAGAAGAAACCTTCCTCTTTCTATAGAATACCATCTTTACAGCGGAATCTATGTACCAGGTAGGGTATTTTGCCGTGAAATTTGCCAAAATCGAGCTTACCGATAATGCTATTTAGGAGGGTAAATTTAAAATTTTTTTAAAAATTCAGGTTTGAATCTTTTCCAATTCTAATAACGATACTTTGTAAAGGAAGGGTCATTGAATTGTCTTATATCAAAATAGTTTTTGATATTTCTTTTAGTTTCCTTACACGAGTCGCAAATACGAAGCACATTTTTCAGTGGTTTTAGGGCTTCTCCGAGGGTGAAAATTAAAAAAATCGCTTTACTTGAAAAATGTAAATCCAACGAACTAAAAGTTGTATTTTCTTAAATAGTTTCTAGAGGGCTTTCTTGTGAAAAAGTTTGAGGGAATTCGATTTTTTTCATTTGCACACCTATCCGTAGTATTTATGGGAAGTCACTCTTAATACCTTTCTTCTTCTAAGTTATGATTTTAGAGACTCTGATGCTAGATGTAACCGAAAAGACTTGACATTAATTAGCAAATTTTCATGTGTTTTTTTGGGACCGATCAGATTTTGGTCCGGTAATGGTACGGTTATAAATCACGTGGAAGTAGTCTTGAAAATTTATACGGACAATGGAGCGGCTGTGAACAAGGATACATTGATACCTAACAACCCATCTCTTGCCGGTTAATAACATGGGACCTTTTTAGCTCTAAACTACAATATCAAGTTTACCATGATAACTGAACAACAAGCCTGTGGCTCCAAGAATGAAGCGCTAATTAAATCAGGAAATAAGCCAAGCTTGTGGCCCCATTTCGATTATAATCCACCTATTGCGACTTTTTTCTGAAGGAAAACAGCTTAGTAGTCATTCTAAATGCAATCACAACGTTTCTCGCAAGACTGCTTGAAAATCGTTTTGAACATTTAGGAGATTACAAACACATACAATTGTACCTAATAGCCCTTTTCACGGTTAACCTTGCTTATTTGCATTACAATGTAATCTAGCATGTATGTGAGGCAAATTCGGGCTATTTAGCAGTTTTAGCCCGAAATTGCCTCGCATCCACGTTGAGATTACATTGTAATGCAAATGAGAAAAGCTAACCGTGAAAAGGGCTATTGCAATCTCATTCTTCCAGTCTATATGCAAAGTGTCAGACTGTCTGGATAAATTATCTCACTATACTGAAATGCTTACCTGGCTTCAGTTTAGAGCCATGCCCCTTTCCTATAATCTCTTGAAAGTGAAGCAAAATTAAAATCCTTAGCTCAGCGATAAATTGGTCGTGAGTGCGTCGTTGCTGCGAGTAATGAAAATTCAGGTCGATTCATGCGTACGTGACGAGGTCGCGATATGCCATGTAGTTTGCTAAACTCCTGAAACATGCTATCTGAAACGTCAGCGGTAACTTTCTTTTCATTTCTTCAATCAATTTTTCGCCTTGATTTCTTGATAGAAACGGTGTTGACATGGCCCACTTTGGTCACGCAAAACTGCTGCATTTTCGGCGGTGACGAGGCAAATAGCAATCGTCTTTATTCCCCCTTTGTAATGCCAGCAAGCCAGCTTGGCTGAGAGTCAACTTCCGTATGCTAATTTTTTTAAATAACAAATCAAGCGACAGGATGTCATGCAGTGCTGGCCATACATTTTTAATCGTGAGCATGCGCGACACGAGTTATCGTGAGTTGGGGCAAATGTGTCCCTCGATGGGCTGTAAACTTTATGCAAATGAGGTACGCTCGCGGCCGCGGCTTACTTTAAAATTGCTGTCAATCTTTTAATTAAAAATAAGCTGTTTAAAGGTCTAGTTAAAGAAGACTCGGCTACCGAAATGAGAACATTGAGAATCGTAAAATCGATGAGCAGCACCTCACTGGATGCGAATTCGTATGGATTTACAGAAACAGAAGTCGTGAAGTACAGTTTTATAGTACGGTAAATGCGCATATAGCGGGTGAAATGATATCAACACAGAGCAATTATCTTTTGTATCGCTAAAAATAAAGGAGAAAAAAAAAAGAAAAAAAAAAAAGGAAATAGATTTATCGGCCCACACCCGGAGTCGACCGCGGTACACTTGCACAGTGAGCTATGTCAACATCACATACAAATTCTGCGTAAAAATAATACGTCATCAGTATCACTTATAAAACCTCAGACAGCTCAGCGGGCTCGAGTTTCCTGTGGGTAATTTGTACTTTACAGAACGGACTGTCAGTGAGTATATTTGGTGTTTGTGGATGTTTCGGACAACCGGGCAGTGCCTTTTTTAAAGCTAGAGGTCACATGTGTTCATTCGTCGGCAAATAGAGTCGCAACGTTTGTTTTGGAGGGAAGGTCTTCATGGTTTGTTTTGCACCGGGATTCCTTTCGCAAGCTACACACAACACAGTTAAGCCCAAACAAGATGCTTTCTTCAAGAAGCTGATTTCGAAGAAATCGGAGTGAATCAACGTAGTAGTTAAAGAATACATTAGTCGTCGCGTTCACGGACTGGATCTGGAGAGAGTTTAACATTCACCATTACGGGCCGTTTGTGTTGGACGTTTTTCGACATGGTGAAAGAAAAGTTGTTGAGACAGTTAGTCTTGTGATTTTTCCTTTGATTTCCTTGAAGAAAGACCTGGTGTCCAGCCTGAACGGGAAAGGAGTCAAAGCTGTAGTTTTGGGGCCAGAAAGTTCAGACACGGAAATTAAGGATGCTTTTGAAGGTAAATACAAAGTCCGTGTGTTTGCAAAGTCGGTGTACTGTCAAGTGGGTTTTGGATACAGAACGCGAATTTAAAGCATTTTCTTGGACTTTACAAAACAGAAAAGGTAATGTGCAGTATTACATCCAAGTTTAATTCAAATGTTTGAACCACGAGTAAAGACACGGCCGATAAATTGACTGCAAAAGCCGTCGGCAAAAACTCAAGCTTCCGCACGTGAATTAACTGATGCTGTCACTATCACGCAGCGAAGCATGTTCGCAAAATTTTGAACATTTTTTTCCTTTTTAAATAGTTTTTTTCTGCCTCATCTTGAATGAAAATTTATTGTTATTGAACTTCCTGTCGCGTTTCTTTCATTTGGTTACCTTTCTTTGGCAAATTTAGGTATTTAAAGTTAACAGTATTTTTGCATCGTGGATTTCTGCATATTTAATTTACAGCTACCTCCGCGGCCGTGTTTGTTTACTTTATTCACGTCATTCAAGTACAAGTTTTTAGTTTTATTTAGCTGCTAAAAAACACCTGAGAAAAGAACTAAGCGGGCACTAATTTAGCACAGTTAAAATACGATTTATCGCAAAATAATTGGCTATTTTTGTCGTCTTTTTTATTTACAACTTTTATCTTTCTTTCACTACGCTGTATTATTTAATTGTCGCAGACGAAGAAATTTTCGGAAATATTGTTGTTTAAATATGTCTTTTCGCTTTTATTTTCCAGTATTTTCTCTAATGTTAACTATCCGCTATAGTAAATGAATTGAAATTTTGTTGTTTTCGGTGTCGTTTCGTCCTCCAAAGGCAGTAACTATTTATGTCTTGAAATCTGATCTTATACATGGCTGTGGTTACTGGGCATTGCCTGATTTCATACCGTGAGGGACTAGGTACGAGTCTGTAAATTATGGGATTAGCAGCTATTGATCCCCATAGTCAGAGAGAGCACACCGAGATTCACAAAATAGCCAAGTTTGGTGTTAATCAAGCTATTTTTGACTGAGATACAGGCATTTAAAAACGAAAAAAAATTACAAAGAAATGTATGGAAATGCGGACAAGTCCCTCACGGTATGAAATCAGGCAATATGGTTTATTAAGGCTGGTTCTCACTAGCGCATAAGCATAACACAAGCATAACATAATCATAACAAGTGAGAACACCCACAACATGAGCGTAAGCATAAGGAGAAATATAAGAAGAACGAACCCACTTATTTGTCTTATGCTGTTCTCACTTGCGCATAAGCATAAGCATAAGCGCATAAGCATAAGCGTAAGCGTAAGAAAAACGAACATGCCGCTTGTTTTCTTGTGCTTACGCATATGCTTATGCGCTCATACTTATGCTTATGCGCAAGTGAGAACTGCATAAGACAAATAAGTGGGCTCGTTCTTCTGTTTATGCTTATGCTTATTTCACTGGTGTCCTCACTTGCTTATGTTTATGTTATGCTTATGCTTGTGCTTATGCTCATGCGCTAGTGAGAACCGGCCTTTACTCTCCTTACCCTGGCTCTGAAATATATCAATAAAATTCCAGGGAATAAGGGGCAGGCTGTGAGTCATTAGGTCACACCCAGAATATAAATTTGAACCCGAGCAAGCAGAACAAGTCGATTTCATTTTATAGAAGTAAAAGTCTACTTGTGGCAAGTCTAAGTGGAGGCGTTCATGCAGCATGTAAGCATTAACTTTAAATGGCACCATGGAACTGCAAATACTCAGGCCCTGTCCACACTATGCCGGAGAAATTTAAAAAGGATGTTAATCACTCCGAAGACACATCAAATGTTTTCTGTACACACTTTGTTGGAGAAATTTGAAAATGCAACATTGGATTTGTGTTTGAGGAAATCGTGACGTCATCGTTTTGGAAAAACTCCATTTTGAAAATGTTTTCCATCAACATTAAAACGCAAAGCCGGCGTTTTCAAATTCCTCGGGTTTGAACAGTGTGTTCGTTCGAAGAACGTCCGTTTTCATGGCAAATTGTTGTGGACGGAAGACCTAAACCTAGAAATAAGGCTGCGTTTTCAAATATCTCAAGCGTAGTGTGGACGCGGCCTCAGTATAGTTGTTTATCAAGTGTTACAAGTCAGACCTGAGGAGCAGGTGCTAAAATTTTGCACTGGTCGGTGATCAGATAAGATCAAATCTCTGGTGATATCAAGTATTGTTCTTGCGGACAGACTGGTTGGTGGTTTCCACTGGAATGCTAGCAGCCTCAAACCAAGAGTCTTTGTTCCCCTTGACTAGCATTCGGGAAGCAATGCGACCCTGGAGAGATACCATTTGAAGTCCGAAAATATCAGACTTCCAGGACGTTTAAATTGTGCCTAGCTCATAAACACGTGGCTCAATCAATTGCAAATCGCTCGTGTTTTTCTCTAGCATGTGAGGGCACCTGTTTGATGCTCTCACAGGCTAGTTTTTTTTTTTTTTCCAGCCATTTTCATTGTTTTTAAAGCCAGTGAAACTTAAGGCTGCAATAGAACTAGATACTCTTTCCTGTGGATACTATAGGCAACTTGT
>JAHPZR010006384.1:15000-24331 GCA_019787425.1 Platygyra sinensis
ATATTCTTGATCACAGCTGCTCCATTATCCGTATAAATTTTCAAGACTACTTCCGCGTGATTTATAACCGTACCGTTGCCGGACCAAAATCTGATCGGTTCCAAAAAAACACATGAAAATTTGCTAATTAATGGCAAGTCTTTTGGTTACATCTAGCTTCAGAGTCTCTAAAATCATAACTTAGAAGAAGAAAGGTATTAATCGAAATTAAACAGCTGATTTTTACCGCCACGCTTTGTTGAAACTTTAACCGGAAGTGGCCAGGTTAGTCATCTTCTTGTAAGATTTTTCTTAGTAAAAAAGCCTCAACCTTAGTATTTTTTTCTTGATATTACTAACCAAGGGCTGAACTTTGCAGGGATATTAAGACTTTTCGATATAAAACATGGGCATGGAAAATATAAGGTCTGAAAAACTGGCCATTTCCGGTTGCTTCCCATATGCTTCAAATAGGTCCAAGTTGACATAACAGCCACTGGCTAACGAAATATTCCCATGAGTTGATTTGTTTACCCATAAAAGGCTAATAATAGGGCATTACAAAGATAGTTTTCTTTTGTCTAAAATTAATTGTACGTTGCTAAAAGAGAGATTGAAAAGTGGCCAAAATTGCACTGAAAATCAGCCTCTGGGGACCCCTGAGGGGCTGATATCCAGAACTCGGCTAAAAAAGTTCATTGAAGCTGAAACTTTGGCATATTACATAAGTCCACATAACAAGATTGTGTACCAATTTTAAGCGAAATCGGCCGACCCTCATTTCCAAGTCTGCCCCGGTCTCTCAGGCAGAAGCTCTTAAAAGACGCCTAGGGATGACTGGGCAGGATCGTACAATTGACCAGGTACAGGGATAGTATATGTCAAAGTGATTTAGCAGAAGGTGAAACATGTGCTCAGTAATGAAGTTTGCGGAAGGAAGCAGTAGTTGAAAAAGTGGTAGGGGATGAAAATTTACAGATATAGTTCCAGAGCTTAGCATTTTGATTAAAGTAAGAGGCCTGAAAAGTACTAGTTTAACATACCGGAGTCTTAAGGTTATAAGATTTAAAAATCCCACAGAGACTCGGAGCAATTTGTTGGCTACATTCTTTCAGTAGGCGCGCTGAAATGCCGTCGGGTTAGAAAGCTTTTGAGGTGTCGAGCCCAGTCAGGTGCACGTGCCTTGTCACATCACCAACTGACACCTGTATTTCAGAAATTTTCGTATCTGTTGTAAGTAAATTGTTCGTTGGGTCTATGTTTACATCCGGAGTAGCGGATAGAAAAACAGAACAGAAATATTTATTTAAGAGTTCAGCTTTCTTCGCCGGTTTTGTAGCCACTTCACCAACGTAACAAATCGCTGAGTTAGTGCATGAGCGTCCGCCCATGAACACTTTGTTGTAGCTCCAGAACTCTTTCGGGTTGTTTTTGAAAGACGCTTCGATTTTGGCTAAGTATTGCCGGTGTTTTGACCGCACTAGGTATTTGATGTTTTGACTTAGTTTACGGAGTTTCAGCTTCCGTTCTCGCGATTTGTTCAAGCGAAATTTCTTTAAGGCTGCATATTTTTTACGATCAGATGTCGAATTTGACCGAAGAGCAGCGACAATTGGCCATCATCATGCTGCCTGCACAAATGAACGGAGGAACAATGTCTATACAAACGTGTGCAAAGCAAACAAACGCGCAAACAGAAGCTAGGCAACCAAACAAATAGATGGTCGAAAGTGTAGGCAGACACTCGGTGCCCAAATAGCAAAAAACAACTTAAGCAACGCCTAAGACAACGTCGATTAAGAAACGACTTATATATTCAATCTACAAATCCCGCGAGAATTAGATTAACTTAGATTAGATTAGATTTTTAGTTGTTGTTGCACTATTTACCAGTATTTTTTTAGCCTAGTAACATTTCAGTTACATTTCAGTACATTACAATTTCTTGACTGACAACTGCCTGATCGTCATCAACGACCGTTCCGTCACGCATCATCGCATTCCTGGGTTAAGAAGGTGTTGGATTTACAATGTCTTATCCCCGCATAGAAATGAGCACGCCTTTTATGAATTAATTTTCATACTTTTTCAACACCTTTTCCTTTTATTTTCTTGTCTCTTTTTATAAGGTTGCTGGTCAAATAGGCCGACCGGTTTCAAGAATAACCACTTGAAAATATCCAAATTCCAATTCGATCTGGAATTGTCAAGCACTTTAATCATGAAGCCTCTGGGTTCGGGTGGATTGACGCAAGCACTCCCTGTGTTTGACATTAAATTTGCATTTTTTTTTTACAAAACATACCACCTTACAGACAAGGCGCCAACAACGATCGCTGTTCTTAGATTCGATAGCGAAGCTACTCTGGACATATTTGAACAACATAGCCACACGGGAACAGACCTGGACGGAGCCGTTAATGCATTACGAGACAAATTCAAGGAATCTCAGAACCGGCTATACAACATACACAAATTTCGCTGCATCAAACAAGGAAAAGATGAAACGTGGGATTCGTTCATCTCAAAGCTTAAAGCAGAAGGCGAGCATTGTGACTTCCCGGTTGGTTGGATACCGAGATACTAATGGCCATGATCGAGAGCGGAAAATCCAAGAGAGTGAGAAGAAAGCTACTACAAGACCAGTTAACACTAGCAGAAGCACTCAAATACGCCAGAGGTCTCGAAAGCGCGGATCAACACGCCGCAAAAGTGGAGAACCAAACACCAACGGACATCACCGTTAAACAAGAAGTGGATAAAATTTCAGTGGACAAAACAGGAAAAAAATCATATTTCAATTGCGGCAAACAGTGACCACACCAAGGAGGACCAAGAAAATGCCCATCTTTCGGCAAGCAGTGTACGCGGTGCGGGTAAAGGAACCATTTCGCGAATTTTTTAAAAGCAGACACGAAATTAAAGCCACAAAGGAATTAGCATACGTAGGCGAACGAAAATCTGACACCTCATCTTAGAGCAGTGACGAGTCCATGTGCACATTGGAAACGTTTAACCCCATGGGAACCTTTCAAAAATGGCCCCTTAAAAAGAGCTAATTAATGGCGCCAGCGTCACAGTATTACCGGACAGCGGGGCTACAGTCAGCGCTATGGATGAGGCAACATTTAGGAGATATGGCCTGGAAGGCAAAGTAAAGATCAAAAAATCAAGATGCCAAATAAAGCAGTATGGCGCTGTTAATGAGACAAGCCTCATACCCGTACTGGGCAGCTTTGAAGCGCTCACCGAGTCTAAGACCAAAATGAAGGTTGTCACGTGGCAGCTCATAAAGGGAGATACACAGACCGCACCGTTGCTGAGTTATGAGGATGGAAAGGACCTGGCAATGATTCATGTGAGCAATGCAATTTCAAAGGAAGCCAAACAATCGGAGGACATGAGCCACGTCAAAGAACTTGTGGAAGAGTACACACTGAAGACGAAGTCCACACTGACCTTTCTCCACGGTCCCTCTGGGGGCTTCCCACGTAGTTCCCGTCCGACATAAGCTTATTCGGGCTAGCTCCAGTGGTTGGGTGCGTAGTTGCTCTGTATGCTCTGATCCCCCTCCACACCTTGTCACGTATCAGTCTGCCCTGTAACACGCCGGGCTGCCTGGCGCAAATTTCGTGACATTTTTAGTGGTCAAAAATGGCGCCAAAATCCACGAATGTCATAGAGGGGTCTGGTGACTAGGAAATTAACATAACAAAAGGCTCGCTAGTGCTTTTGGGACGGATTGATCGACCTCGTGGATTTTTTGTTTGGATGGAGGAAACTTTCATGGTCATTTTGATACCAAATTCGAGGTATTTATTCTTTGTTTTGCTATTCTGTGACTTTTTAAAGATGGTGTTACCTTCGGTGTTTGATTTTATCAGTGATTGCTTCTTGTATAAATTTTTTGTCTCTTACAATTCCGAATAATACTGCGAAGTTTTAAGTCAACGAAGGATTCCTCTCACCTGGTATGTTTTTGTTTTTTACATTTTCGCATGTAGTTGAGCGCACGATGCCTCCGAAGAATTACAAGAAGTTCAATGTTGGAAGATACATGAAAATACGGAAGGAAGAGCAAGATCGTGTTTTAAAGGAAAATACAAAGCTCTTGAACTGTATTGAAAATGAAGAAAGGAAACTCAAAACACAGCGAATGAAACTTTCAAGGCTTCAATCCAAGGTAAGCTTACTGTTTATATTTCGATATGGCCAGTAGCAGATACCAGAAATTTTGTGTGGTTTTAACGATAATTTGCAAAGCAGGATTATTCTGTCTACAAGTTCGTAGACACATGCATAACATTACACCTATCTGTGATTATGAGAAACCTCTATGTGAATTGGGCGGGGGGGGGGGGGAGGGGAGGAACCTATAGTCTCTGTACCAAAGTTTCACTCACAATTTTCATTTTCTGGCTTTATATTTCTCAGGTTGAAACAGTGCAGGGAAACTGTGATACGCTATCTCAGGGACTGGAACACAGTGAGGTAAGTTGCTATTTATTGTTAAAACTATTACTTGTTGTTGTTAGTCATATATTGCTTACTGACTCCCCATGTTACTGATTGAACTGTTTTGGCAATAGTACTGAATTGAACCCAATCGAACAACTGAGTTTGAGTAAACTAATAATCAAATACAATCAGGCCGAAAAGAATTTGATGAGAGAGTTATGATTGAATCCAATCGAACTCAATTAAACACAATCTAAAAATCTAAACTTAAATCAAACAATGAAACAATTGAGTGTTTTTAATTGCTCAAAATTTTTCTGAGAGTTTAGTCGTGTTCATTATCAACCCAATCGTGTGACTAATAACTTCAATCAATTTCAATGAGTAATTGGATCTTCGATTTGGTTCAGTTAGTAATGTTGGCACTTTGGTTCAGATGAGACAAACAATAAGTTTTGTAAGAAGAATGCAAACAAAATTACCACAGATCTAAGTGGATTCCTTTAATATATTTATCATAGCAACAATTGTTCTGCAAAGAGAACAAGAAGGCCCACTGTACTTTGTGATGGCAAGTCCAACCTGAGTCCAGGACTTGCAGTGAAAAGAAGGAACGAGACTCTTAATGCTGCAACAATGATCCATGGTGGTACAAAGGCAAACAAGAGACCGGCAACTTGATGGAATGTTTGATACATTAAACAAAAGATGTAAACTAAGTGACCTTGTAAATTACATATCTAATGTAGATAATGTACGGGAAAGGGTTGTGTCGGATGCATATTCCAAGAGTGTGCGGTCATTTGAAATTTCTGAAGAAAATGTTATCCGCAGCATTGCCACTTATTATAGTGCCGGGGTAATGGGTAAACGAAAGTATAAGGCTGTGAGGCTAGTTTTGTCAACAAAAACCAGTAGAAGAAAGCGTGGAGGGAGAACTACCTTGTGTATTATGCATAAATGTGCAGTGCCTAAACTTTCTCCTTACAGCAAACTTATCGGGTATATTAATCAGATTGATATTGGAAAATTTATTCTGTCGAAGAGGAATTTTCTACCTATTTGGCCGATGATGAAGTCATTCATGGCTCTTTTAGAGATCTCAGAGAATTTCTTCCTCGGCTTGCAAAATTCTATTTGCAAATAAAGAACAAACGTCATGAAGCATTGAAATGGTTTGGGGAAACTGATGGTACCTTTTTGGGTAGCATTCGGTGGCGACGGTTGCCCATTCGGTAAAAACAAAAGTGCATGTTCTTTCCTGGTGAGCTTTTTGAATGTGGGAAAGCGTGTTGCCTCCAGTGCTGACAATTTTCTCACATTTGGAGCTAACTGTGAATCAGAATCTTGTGCTGTTGTGCAAAATTATGTGAAAAGTGTATGCAAACAAATTTCAGACCTTGAAGGTAAAGTCTTTGATGTTGATGGAATACATGTAACTTTCAAATTTAGTGAGTTACCAAATGACATGAAAATGTTAGCCCTATTAGCAGGGGAATTGCCAAATTCTGCTAAGTACTTTTCAACCTTTGCCAATGTAAACAAGGATAATTGCAAGGACCTCAATGGTACTTTTGGAACAGGTAATAACAACACCTGGCAGCCATGGGAGTACAAGGCTAGACTAAAGGTGGTAAAAGAAGTAGAGCAATTCAAACTCTCATTGGCAGGGAAAACTATGTCGGAGAAGGTGCGACGATCAAAGATCACTGAGTTCATCGCTCGAAAGAAAAGTAGGCAAGAGTTTACACCTTTAGTGGGTAAATTAATTAATATGGCCCATGTAGAGCCATTACACCTTAAAAACAATGCCCTGGCAACTTTTTTTCAAGGGTTTATTGAAAGAGTCCATTGCCAGTCAAACCTCCCTGCATCATGCAAGAAATTCACAGATGTCCCAAAGGAGAGCTGTTTTAGTAGAGTGGTAAATGCCCTTCGGTTTGAAGTGAAAAGCAAAGTGTCTTGCACGAAAAGTGACTAAGTGGTTTGATGAAACTGAAGCAAAGGGTAGTGATTTGCAATATAGGTTCACTGGGAAAGATTCAAGATTATTCTGTCACAATTTCATGCGACTAATTAAGTTTTTGAGTTGTGAGGGCGACTCGAGAAAGCAGAGACTCACTGTTCTCGTGTATGCTTTCATTGGGCTTAAATTGAGAGACTGTGTCTCACTTTTCAATCGTTTTGAAATCACAAATGAACAAATTCAAGAACTTGCCAGAAAGTCACAGGAATATTTCAGGGCAAATGCCTTGTTTCTTCCCACTTCGGTTAATCCAACAGTGTGGACTTTGGGAAACATTGTCCCTGCCCATTGTAAAGAGGTTTTTCAGAGATATGGCCAAGGCCTGTGCACTGTAACAATGGAGGGCAGAGAGGCAAAGCATATGTTTTTAAAGAAGCTCTCTGAAAACAGTTCATTTCAAAGGCAGTGGCATGACATATTTAAGCATGAATTTATTATGTCAATTTGGCTGCCAGAGAAAGGGTTTAATACATTTTTGTACAAACCAAGCAAGGATGTTTACATCCCAAGTAGAGTTTTTGACAATGGCAACTACTGTTATTGTGGTCTAGAAAAGGCAGACCCAGCAGATGAAAGTTGTTACTTTTGTGGTGACCAGCTATATAAAGCTATTCAAGACAGTGTTTTGGCAGGAAAAGTTCTTACTACACTAGCTGGAGAGCTTCAAAGTCCCCAGCAACCGTGATGGTATGGGAAATTTCATCCTATTTGAACAACAAGTTTAAGACACCCTTACTTCCACTTTTGAAAGGCATCAAACTTAGCAAAACGTTTTACACAAGTTTAAATTTTGCAAATACAAGTTAACTCTGTATTTCAGATATAAACATTTAACAAGTTCATGTTCTCAGCAATTGCTAAATTTCACCTTGATACAAAATTTGTTATAGAATAGATTTACTGTTATTTATTGCATTTGTATCCCCTATAGCTTGTTGAAATAAATGTTCACACTAGTTTCAATCAGTTAATTATTGTCTTGTTCTGCTTGTAATACCCCTCCCAACACACCGAAAAAGTGATTGCATGATAACCCTGCCATCAGATACAATGGGGAAAGATTATTATGGATTTTATACATTGTCACAGCCAACTGTTTAAGTCTTACATATTCTAGCCTTTCCCAGCCAAGTTCATCCAACAAAACACTTGAGCAAACATCATAGTTAGAAAAGGTGAGAATTCTAGCAGCCCTATTCTGCAGCTTTTGAAGTTTGTGGGCTAGTCCCTTATTGACATTACCCCATACGACACCACAGTAATTAAAATATGGCATTACCAGTGCATTGTACACATTCACTCTAGTATCCAATGGTATAAAATGACTTACACGCCTTAAGATAGCAATACCAGCGGATATTTTCTTTGAAATGGTATCAATGTGTGGGCGCCATTCCAAAGATTCATCAATTTGAACTCCAAGGGATTTATGTTTAATTACTCTTTCTATGGGTGTATTATTGACTTTGACTGTGAAGTCACTATTTATTTGGGATAACTTAAATTGGCTCCCTATAAGCATGCATTTAGTCTTCTTAACATTTAAAGTTAATTTGTTTGCTGACAGCCATGACTGGATTAAATTCATATCATAATTCATTTTATGTTAAAGGACACATGGGTCTTCTGCAGATGTGGTAAGGGTAGTATCATCTGCATATTTCTGGGTTTTGAAAACAAACTACATGAAGGGAGATGATTAATATAAATAGTGAATAAGAGAGGGCCTTAAAAAGACCCCTGTGGAGTACCACATGTTATATTACAGAAATCAGATTGAACTCCAGCAATAAAAGTTTGTTGCTTTCGATCAGATGTACATTGTCTCAGTTTCTAAGCAGACAAATAAATTTGTGGAACAACTATCTTGCAGGCTTGTTTCCAGATCATTAATATCAACCTTCATACAAACACAAATTAAGTTACAATTTTACAGAACTTCAACTCTAAATTTCCCCTTTATACATCAGTCAATTCCAGCGGTCCCCAACCCCCTCCCAGCCCCACCTCCCGCCCCAATCAATAACCCAGCATCCTTACCAGCAATCAAAAAAGCAGACTTTTAAGAAAATGATCATCTCACATAGCTTTAAAATCTACATATTTTCTATAATTCATTCCGTTTGGCTCATGTTTGACCAGAAACTGATAAAATTGGTATGGAATAACAGCACGTTTCCCTTCTCTGTCATGAGTGACCAAAATCACAACAGTGTCAGAAGCCCTGGGGTTGTCATGGGGGTAGGCACATGCTCCCAGCCCCTGGGGAGTGATAAACTTTCAAATAGGGGGAGGGGGGAAGGCCACTGCTGGAAATGACTGCTGGATTAACAATATCAGCTGTCCAGCTTCATTCAATCTGCTTGACTGCACAGTCATAGGCCTGTCATCACTTACATGTACTTCATACATTGGTCTGTTAACTTTCGAATGTGTACCCGTATTCATTGGTAAAGGTGTAATGGCATCTAAGCATAACCTGTTGTTTCTTCTTGAGACACGAGATAACAAAAGGCTTATCCACACTCACTATAACTTTAGCATTTCCCCTTGGTACTTTGATTCCTTTGGAAAAATAGACCTCGATAGATTCTTTTGTAGTGTCACACAGTCTAGCAAAATCTCTTAGAAGTCTGTTCAGTTTTGTATACGAAATTGCATCTGTCAACCTGGTTTCTGTGCAAGACACTCCGAATGAAGATACTACATTTCGTACAACTTCCATGAAACATTTGAAAATCCTTTGAGGGATGTCTCGTGTGAAGACTATCGTCCATGGATCTCGTGCTAGCATTCGTCCTCTCAGCCGTCTTTCCATACTCTTCAGCCAGATGGTAATCTCTTCTTCTATAACAGGGCCAACTTGTA
>JAHPZR010006385.1:0-5000 GCA_019787425.1 Platygyra sinensis
GGTCATCAGAGCTGCTCAAAGAGGGAAAACACCATCAGCGGTTGACAAGATCAGCATCCTGCAGTCATGCCGATGCTTTATATTCTATTCATAGAACACTCAGTCTGATTATCTTGAAGAAGTCTTTGTCTGCTCCCACGATTGATACACCAGCGGTTCTTCACATGTCTTAGATCTGCAGCCGCCTTCATCCTTCGCCGTTGAAACAAGTGCAACGATCCATGCTGAACGTAGCGTGCAACATGAGTAAAGCAAGGTTTGACAATGCTAAAGGTAAAAAAGATGCAACCAAATCTAACATAACACCGTAAAACAAATATACCACGATCGACATCCTTTGATTCCGATAAAACAACATACAGTGACATTTGCCAACCACTAGCTGTCATGGAATAGTTGAAAGACTAGAAACGTCGACAGCGAATATCGCGCATTCATCAGTTGCATCTCTGAACAGCGGTCGACTCGACTTGAGACAAGACTGCCAATAACGGCACGACAAACATTTCAGCAAGTTGGGATAAAGTAATCCAGTAGGAACGTAATTATCTGGATGTGTACTGTATTAGATACTAAACAAGACTTATTGCGTACTGAACAAAGAACAGCGAAGTTTTATAAAGAGTAGAGGTGGTTTTCCGACTGTAAAAGTAAAAACCTCTAGCCGCTTTTGTGGGCCAGATTATATCATTAACGCCTTGTGTGGGATGTTGTGACCAAGATCATGACAAGGTAGAGCGAGTTTTCTTTATTTCACCAAAACATATCTTTGGGTGAACTTATCAAGGAAAAATAGTTTAAAGTTCTAACGATTTATTTGCGGCCAAATTTAAGAAAGTTCGAAATTTGCATTTAATGGCGGTTTTCGCAACTTAAGAGGCTGTCTCTCTAAAAACCGACCACTGATTTTACTTCGAAAATTCGATTTTTCTCATAAGCTGGGATTTTAGAGCCCTTACCTAGTTAATCACTAAAATGAGTTTTGTTTGATTAAAAATTGTAATTGAATTTTCCTAGGCTTAGTTAAAGTTCGGTCCGCTGGACTCAAGTTGCATGCCTGCCGAAACTGGAAAAATTGCACATATTGCCGTCGTTCTAAAAAAATTAATATTCGCTCAAAAGTCCCAATTCTTTTTCTAAACTATAGACATATCAGAGCAGTTTGTTTACCCATGTTTGAATCATAATTCAATGTTGTTCCTTCAACGGCTGAAAGCAGATTTTCTACCCGTTAAATCGAGTTTTGAACCAAACACGAAAATAGCGCTACTTTGAAGGCGCGTTTTAAAAATGTGGCACCTGTTTGAAACCGCTGAACTACATGAATAGAAAGTATAAATGACACTTAATTCAAAACAATAATAAAATTTGTCTGCCCACTAGGTTTTCAAAACTAACGACCGCTTAAAGTTCGGGAAATTTTGAAAATACTTCAGTGAGTAACTGCATACTCGCCTTCGTGAAGTGCTCCTATAAATTCACGTAAATCTCTTACCTGGCTTCAAGATTAAAGTTTTGGTCCTTTGTAGCAATCCTTGAATCCTAGGTAGTATTAAAACTGCCAGCTTTTCCTTCCAGCAGTAGGTTTGTATACAAGGTACATTTACACGTTCCTGATCTGTGTCGAGCGTGACGGTCACATACTTCCGTGTTCTTTGTATTGCTGACCATTGTTTTCCTCGAAGTCGGTTTAATCATGTAGAGTCCTCTTAAAAGGTTTGTAGAAGCACTCTTTTGGACAACTCTCGGCACACATACAAGTATGAACAGTAAACGGTGATCAGGGGATCCACAGAAGGATTCATAAATGTCACGGCCATTTTGTGTTTACAACGGGTGTTTTCGTTCCCAATCTTCGCGTGAGTATCACAACCTGATTCCCGTGATACAGAGTGGGAACTAATTTAGGGTGCCTTTCTTTAAGAAAATCCAAGATCCGAAAGAATCCGAAAATGAATTTTGCGTTTCTTTACTAAACAGATCAGTCCTATATCTCTCGGATCATGGTGTGTCAAAGGAACAGAAGTATCCACTCTGGAGGGCAGTACAGCGGGGTCTCTGTCACGGTTAACAAACGGAAAAAACTGAGGATCACGGATCACTAATATAAATATGTCGTTTTACCGAATCACGAAAATAAGCACGTAAGATACTCTTGATAATAACCTATCTAGAAAGAGTGTTTGAAGAAAGCAAATTACTGAAAGGCTTAGTCAAGGCTCCATATTGCAAATCGCATACCTAAGTCACCCTCGACAGACGACTCTAACCAGAGTGGTAAAATCAGGAGTATCGGTTTGTACTCCAAGGTCCTCACGGCTTACGCAAAAACTTCAAGTCACGAATCACGAAGAATAATTTCCTAAATTCACGTTTCACGGAAAATATCAGCCAACCACTCATCACGAGAATACCCCCGTGCGACCCTCACTCCGGGAGTGGATTCTTCGGTTCTTTTGACGCACCATGATCCGAGAGATACGATTGATCTGTTTGGTAAAGAAACGCAAAATTCATTTTCGGATTCTTTCGGATTCCCGATTTTTATTGACCATGAAGTTTTGACCCAGATTTTATTAAAGAAAGGCACTCTAAATTAGTTCCCAATCTGTATCACGGGAATCAGGTTGTGATACTCACGCGAAGATTGGGAACGAAAACACCCGTTGTGAACACAAAATGGCCGTGACATTTATGAATCCTTCTGTGGATCCCCTGATCACCGTTTACTGTTCATACTTGTATGTGTGCCGAGAGTTGTCCAAAAGAGTGCTTCTACAAACCTTTTAAGAGGACTCTACATGATTAAACCGACTTCGAGGAAAACAATGGTCAGCAATACAAAGAACACGGAAGTATGTGACCGTCACGCTCGACACAGATCAGGAATGTGTAAATGTACCTTGTATACAAACCTACCGCTGGAAGGAAAAGCTGGCAGTTTTAATACTACCTAGGATTCAAGGATTGCTACAAAGGACCAAAACTTTAATCTCGAAGCCAGGTAAGAGAGTTGCGTGAATTTATAGGAGCACTTCACGAAGGCGAGTATGCAGTTACTCACTAAAATATTTTCAAAATTTCCCGAACTTTAAGCGGTCATTAGTTTTGAAAACCTAGTGGGCAGACAAATTTTATTATTGTTTTAAATTAAGTGTCATTTATACTTTCTATGCATGTAGTTCAGCGGTTTCAAACAGGTGCCACATTTTTAAAACGCGCCTTCAAAGTAGCGCTATTTTCGTGTTTGGTTCAAAACTCGATTTAACGGGTAGAAAATCTGCTTTCAGCCGCTGAAGGAACAACATTGAATTATGATTCAAACATGGCTAAACAAACTGTTGTGATATATCTATAGTTTAAAAAAAGAATTGGGACTTTTGAGCGAATATTAATTTTTTTAGAGCGACGGCAATATGTGCAATTTTTTCAGTTTCGGCAGGCATGCAACTTGAGTCCAGCGGACCGAACTTTAACTAAGCCTAGGAAAATTCAATTACAATTTTTAATCAAACAAAACTCATTTTAGTGATTAACTAGGTAAGGGCTTTAAAATCCCAGCTTATGAGAAAAATCGAATTTTCGAAGTAAAATCAGTGGTCGGTTTTTAGAGAGACAGCCTCTTAAGAGTGATTTTCTGAGAATGTCGAGAATCGGAAGACACCGGCGAAAAATCGATTTTTCTTTTATTTCGCCAGAACATACCTTTAGGTGAACTTATTCAAGGAAAAATAGTTAGAAACCTTGGTTATTGGTTTTTTCACCAGAAAAGTTATAGCTCTGGGAATTAAAATGTTCCCCGTCAGTAAAATAAAATGTTACAGCATGTAAGCGAGTTCAACTTTATGCAAATCACGAGGTTGCTCTTTGGAAGTCAACGGTTTAAAACAGGAAACAACGACTCACCGTCATTTACGCTCCTTCTGCCGCTATAGAAATTATTTTAACTTCCCAGTGTCCTTTTGAGTTGTTCTTAAAATATTTCCAGTAACACAGCGAGCATAAACGGCCATAAAATTCGACAAGGTCGACAATGTTTACATTTGCTGTCGCACACGCAGGTGTGGATCTTTTCATCGTATTGCTTAGTCGAGAGTCCTTTAAAAATATGAGAATACACACTTCAAAAGGAAGCAAATCAGTCTCTCATATCTGTATAGTTCATGTCCACTTATGGGTAAATAACTCAGTCCCCGTTCACTGAATAAACAAGTCGAATGACCTTTGCGGTGTGAGAGGTCACATGTTAATGCCGTTATGTTACTTTCTCCCGGTTTCACATTACAAGGGTAACGCCGTATTTCACAAGGTAAAAAAAGGTAAAAGTCTGCATGCGAGCCAACTGTGGCCCACCAGGCCGGAGCTTATCCCGGTTTCTGTAGCATGAAGCGACTGGGAGTATTTCTACTCTCCCCTGGATGGGATGCTAGTCCATCGCAGGGTTACCCCAGGCATTAAATTCGCCGGTACCCATTTATACACCTGAGTGGAGAGAGGCACCTCGAGAGTACTCATTTCACATGGCATTTGGTTTTATTTAAAATGGTCTCAAATATATTTTATTTAGGAAGCAAAAACAACAAATGATTAAATCACGAAATTAAGGCGGCACAGCACAGTTTTTTTTTTCTTTCACAAGATGAACAAATCTGCAAGCATTGGCGCATTTTCAAATGAAAGCCGGGGCGGATCCAGACCTTGAGCTAAGGGCCTGTTTACATGGAGGTGGGGACCCCAGGTAGGTGAGGTAACCCGCCTAGCCGTGGTCGAAAAATGGCCCGCGTTTACATGCAAACTTACAACCCCGGGGTCCGGGGTGACGTTACTAGACGTTGTTGCTTGGTCGCTAGGCATGTAAACAGAGAAAATGGCAGGCGAACGACGCATTTTGGCGGTCAGTGTTCTTTTCCTCTCATTATCTGGTCTCGCTGCAACATTTCAGTGCTGTGGCTTTTTACTTTTTTAATTTGGCGCGCTTTGGCGCGCTTGCAAATGTAACA
>JAHPZR010006385.1:7500-13477 GCA_019787425.1 Platygyra sinensis
TCGTTTTTGAAATATTACATATTAGCATTAACTGAGGATCATGTAATAAATGTTTGTTTACTTTTTTACACAAAATTTCAAATTTACTGTTTACAGCATATCTTGCAATGCTGCTCTTGACAGATATTGCAATAACTTAATAAGGAAATGAATGTGTTTGATTTGCATTAAAAAGAAAATTAGAAAACTATCGAGAGTGCAACTTCAACAAGTTAATAATACATGTCTAAAACTTTCTTTTTGATGCGTTAAACTACGCAAGCAATATCAAACTTAATACTCAAGAGATGTGATTTTAAGGTTTTACAATAATTTAATGAGAAGAAATGTCTCCTATAATATGCCCGGGATAGGAAATGGATTGTATTGTATTTACAGATGTTGCAACACAAAATTATATCTATCCTTTTCAAAATCTCAGCCTCGGCTTTATTCCTAAAATATTCTTAAAATTTCGCAAATTTCAGCCTCGATATTCTTATAAAATATATTCTTATAAAAAAGAGTGTATTTGGAGTCTTATAGCAGCAGGGCAAGTAAATCAACCCCCCCCCCCCCCACCTTACTTCCCCTCTTAGCTCAAGGTCTGGATCCGCCCCGGCTTTCATTTGAAAATGCGCCAATGCTTGCAGATTTATTCATCTTGTGAAAGAAAAAAGCTGTGCTGTGCCGCCTTAATTTCGTGATTTAATCATTTGTTGTTTTTGCTTCCTAAATAAAATATATTTGAGACCATTTTAAATAAAACCAAATGCCATGTGAAATGAGTACTCTCGAGGTGCCTCTCTCCACTCAGGTGTATAAATGGGTTCCGGCGAATTTAATGCCTGGGGTAACCCTGCGCATGCGATGGACTAGCACCCCATCCAGGGGAGAGTAGATTTACTCCCAGTCGCTTCATGCTACAAAAACCGGGATAAGCTCCGGCCTGGTGGGCCATAGTTGGCTCGCATGCAGACTTTTACCTTTTTTTTTACCTTGTGAAATACGGCGTTACCCTTGTAATGTGAAACCGGGAGAAAGTAACATAACGGCATTAACATGTGACCTCTCACACCGCAAAGGTCATTCGACTTGTTTTTCAGTGAACGGGGACTGAGTTATTTACTCATAAGTGGACATGAACTATACAGATATGAGAGACTGATTTTCGTCTTTTTGAAGTGTGTATTCTCATATTTTTAAAGGACTCTCGACTAAGAGATACGATGAAAAGATCCACACCTGCGTTTGCGACAGCAAATGTAAACATTGTCGACCTTGTCGAATTTTATGGCCGTTTATGCTCGCTGTGTTACTGGAAATATTTTCAGAACAACTCAAAAGGACACTGGGAAGTTAAAATAGTTTCTATAGCGGCAAAAGGAGCGTAAATGACGGTGAGTCGTTGTTTCCTGTTTTAAACAAAGCGCAGCCTCGTGATTTGCATAAAGTTGAACTCGCTTACAGGCTGTAACATTTTATTTTACTGACGGGGAACAGTTTAATTCCCAGAGCTATAACTTTTGTGGTGAGACAACCAATAACCAAGGTTTCCTAAAATATAAATATTTTGTCCAAATGATATATACCAGTGGCCATTTATTCTAGTCGAAGTTGGCCCTCATTTGTTCCTTGCCAAGTGACACAAATGGCGGCTGTACAAATACCCTTCGTTAACAAAAAACAAAACTTCAAGAAACTTACTACTCGATTTTAAAGTATATGAATGAAATAACAATTGTGCCAAGTTTCGTATTCATAGGATTTCTTTTACGCCCCTGATATTTTCGTAAAGAAGCGTGAAATTTGAAGATTTTAAGTTGCGAAAACCACCATTATATGCAAATTTCGAACTTTCTTCAATTTTGGCCGCAAAATAAATCGTTGGAACTTTAAACTATTTTTCCTTGAACAAGTTCACCTAAAGGTATGTTCTGGCGAAATAAAAGACAAATCGATTTTTCGCCGGTGTCTTCCGATTCTCGACATTCTCAGAAAATCACTCTTAAGTGTCCTAGAATTCTACCGTAGAATCCACAAAGGATGCTTTTCAGGAGTCAATTTTCTGGAGTGAAAAAGTTGGTTCGTCAATTGTCGCTCTCCTTTGTTGTTTTGTTGTCTTCCAGCAAAATGTGTTTACACTAAAGCGTCACATCTTGCCTGTGGATCCTTCATCCAAAATGAATATTAACAATTGTAAACTTGACATCTGCTGAAAGGAGCAAAAGTGCAACTTGAAGGGAGCTTAAGACTGTAGATATGTTTCGATTAACATACTTTTAGTCCCCTCGGCACGCAGACTGTACGGTTTACTGAGGGTGCAAACGTTGACAATATCGTTCATTCTGGTAGTAGTTCCTGAACTTCAGGATTTAGCTCTTCATATTTTCCATTCAGTGTTAGTTTCGAAATTACACTCAAAATGATGTGGATTGCTAGACGTTTTAATTCTGAAACTGACCAATGGCGATTCTCTTTACATTGCTTTTATGTATTGGATTCCTTATTTACCATACTCTAGTGCTCGACCAAAACATGTAATTGAACTCTGAATCAACCTAAATGCTCATTATTGTGTTCTATCTGTTGCTTAGTGAAGTTGAAATGGATTTATTATGCAGAAAATTGTCACCTACATTTTGTGGGACACTATCGTACCACGTGATCAATTTAAACAAATTTGAATCAGAGCAAATTGAACCAGGAAGCGTAGAAAGCGAGCGCGAATAATCTGATTGTTTTAAAATAAATCTACTAGTTGCGTAAGACCTTATCTAAATCCTCTTCACAGATCCTTCGAAAACGTGACGAAGTGGTCGCCATTTTCTAAACAACCTCGCGCTGCTACATTGCTCACAATTTACAACAGATTAGAAGTTTGAGCGTTCAAAAAATGAAGCCAACTTAACCGGAAGAGTCAGGCAAATAATAGCAACTCAAGGTTTATCAGTCAAAAAGTATTTACCTAAACATGAAGAATTGATTTTGCTTTCTTTCTCTTTTTTTTCCCTCATCCATCAGCACCCTTCACTCTAAGTTCCATCTTAAGTGTGGTATTTGTAGGTCACGTGATAAGACGACGAAAACTTGAATAAATAGTTGAATTGATGGGAGCTCTTTATAACACGTGTTTTACACTCTTTCTCTTAATTTCTGTCCAATTTCCTTCAGGATACGAAATAAAGCATAGGAAGATAGCCTTTCAAACTTGCTGTCTAGGGTTTTTGCTTTGTCGGCCTACTCTTCTAGCGCTCGTCTGAGCTTTCCGCAGACGTTAGTAGTTTCTCAGTTCAATCGACTTCCAGCAGATGGCAACTGAGGTTAATTTTAACTGTGTTTTGTCTTGTGAAGACGGTTTAAGTATTTGTTTAAGTATTAAGTATTTGGTTTAAGTATTTCAAAATGGTCTTCCTTGCCCAATGTCAAATTACGTCAAGGCGATTTGTTTCTATTTCAGTCATTCGAGTTGACAGATAAAACTCTCCCCAGGGAGGAATATGGATCGCTACTAGAAATATTTTTTTGTGGAAAATGTCCTCCGCCATCCAAAGACCAGAAAAAGGTCAGAGTTTAGAGGGTAAAATTAGTTTCAAGGTTGTTGACAATCGGGTTTATCCTGAAAACTTTCACTCAATCTTGCAGACAGACAGACAGACAGACAGACAACATTTATTTAAGCACGATAGTTTAAAAAGCTGTGCAGCTTGCTTTGGGAAAGGAGATCTGTAAAACTCAAAAACCATGCGTTTGGCCTTGCTTCTACAGATAACAGGTATCAGGTTCCATGTACCATGTATCAGGTACAGGTACCAGGTGATAAGAAACGTTCGACTAGTAAAACCTCGAACAGATTCTCAGATGAACTTCTTTGAGAAGGAATGTGGTACCCAAGACAAAAGAGCAATAATTCCATACCCCAGTTTTATTTCAGTTGCAATAATCGTGCTACATCCATGCATTTTAAGTATAATAATTAGAGCTATCCCACAATCACCAATGTAACACGATCTCATGACGTTTGACCCAAAAGCCGGTAACATTAACCCTCAGGAATTGGTTGTTCGCGTTGGTGTGAGAAATGGTGAACGATCCTTCCCCCAGCTGACAGATCGCCGTGTGGTCTAGAATTACTAGACAGCGCTTGAGCTAAGGAAACAAGGAAAACAAATACAACAACTCAAACTGCAATACCTTAACGAGTCCCACCTTAAAGACCTGGCCCCGGTTGTTCAAAAAGCGGATAACTTTATCCATTGGATAAGCCTATCCAGAGGATAAATCTGCTATCCATGGGATAGTTCTCCAGCGGATAAAAAGTTGTTGCACAAAAGCCAAATAGCATCCCGAATAACTATCCACCGGATAAATTGCCGTCTGTCCTGTTGTCATGGTGATAAACTACGTGAACAGCTCGCGCGGGGCTCACGCGCAAAATTAAAAACAATGGCGGAAAATATTAAGCGAAGTCGTAAACCGAACTTTACGGCTGCAGAATGCGCTTTAATTTGCGACGCAGCTGAACAGAATCTTTCTGTAATTAAAAACAAGTTTTCTTCCGCCTTAACAAACAAGAATAAAACAAAAGTCTGGGAAGAAATCACCGCCAGAGTGAATTCGCTTGGTGTATGCCTGCGAAGTGTTGCGGAGGTAAAGGACAAGTGGCGAGGAATGGTCAGTGCGGAAAAAAAGGAACACACGAAGTATGCCGCTTCCCAAAGACAGACTGGTGGAGGAAAGAAACCTGCGTCTCCAGTGAGTGCCACCAAAAAAATCATTGACTTGTTTGGGGAAGACCCCGCATTTTCCGGAATTGCTGGCGGCGTCGAATCAGGTAAACAAACCACAATTTTTCTATACAGGGCCCGTCGTAGCCGGTCAAACTATAAAATATTGTTACCTGCAATCTTTCCTCTATGGCTAAACTGGAAAACAGAAGTTTCGGGGTCACAATTTGAGTCTATGAACCAGACTTTTTGTTGTTTCGCGGACGCAAAATGTTTCTTTGTACACATACTTGGTACGGAGAAACATTTGCGTTGCGTCGCATCTAGCCACAGGCAGTCTCAGGTTTAATTTTTTTCAGTTAAGGGGATGGTGTGTAGACGGAACTTAGTATTTTAGTTAGGTTAGGGTATTTTCTTTGTTTAGTGCATTTCCGGGAGTGGGGACTCCTTTGTCGCAAAAAAAAATAATTAAACCCCGAAAAGAGACCAATCTGGGTGTTGCTCAAGATTTATGCCCCTTTAAAGATACCAATCTAATTAAACAGACACACAAGAGCTAAGTGACTGTAATGACATTATAATTGAATGCTTGAATTGTGAAAATTTCTTGTCACCTTTATCCAAAACATCAACATGGTGTGATGGCATGTTTTTTCTTCTAATGCCACCCTAAAAGAAAAGCTAAGATACCTTGATAAATTTGTATACTTATATTATATTTTAGCATTTTATCTCGGCTCTTTTACTTTGATCTTTTTTCTTGTATATTTAATTGTAATAGACAGCTGGTGTAAACCAGCAGAGTCCTTAGATTTTTGCTGATCAGTCCTTCTGTAAATAACAATATTATAAAATAACTACATGCTAGGCCACTCTCTAATTGGCTAATATTTTATGAAAATGAAATGGACAGTTCATAAACATGGTTCAGGCTGACGTGTTAGTAGGTGAAATCTGACTGTTCAGCGCGAAAAATGTCTTGCTACGTTATAAAAGCAATGGACAATGTTTAGCGTGTGTCCATCCATGGGATGCACTTGGATAGTTGGGAGAGCACTTAAGTAGCTAGAGAATCTCTCGGCTGCACCTGGAGCATCTCCTACGCCACCTTCAGGATCTCCGAACTATCTGTGTGCATCCCAAATTGAATGACCGCATGCTAGACATTGTCCATTTCTTAATTGTTATTATAAAGGCATTTGGTTTTCTGTCCTGAACACCTTAAGACAAAACTCTGCAATTTACATCCTCAAGTGAGACCATGGGCATCG
>JAHPZR010006386.1:0-5000 GCA_019787425.1 Platygyra sinensis
TCCTCAGTAAATACTACACGGTGCAAACGCCTGCTGAAACTTGTTTCGCAAGTGCCGCTAATGCACGTTGAAGCTCTTAGGTGAAACTTATGCGCAACGGCGCTGCGAAAACAAGTTTCAGTAGGCGTTGCACGTGTAACATGGTCGGTTTCGTAAAACTTTTTCGAACTTCCGTTGCGAGGCTGAAGTATCAGGTAAAGTAGAACCGCTGTCTATTTCAGTAACGGTCGCAAACCATTGCCACTGGTGATAAAATCATGTGTTTTACCATGAAATTGGTCAGAACATTCTATGCTAGATATAGAACAAAAACATGTCAGCGAATTCCTTTATTCTCAAATACTTTCCTCGTGGCGACCTTTAACGCAACAGGGTACATGACTTTTCGATAGTCGAACTTGACAGATCTAATAACAAGATAACCAATAAAAATAAAAGAAATGCTGAAGCGTTTTCGAAGATTGATGCTTTTGATTAACAACTGCACAGTTCTTACAGGTTTATTGAATGGATAAATGCTGCTTACAGATCTTTATATTCACCGGAAATGACATAAAAAGGCTACGTGATGTGTAACATTAATAAAAAAGGAAATGCATAAAAGGTAATAATACATGATAACAAGGTAAAATAAACAAAAGAAAATTAAAAACTGCTAAATTAAATTACATTTCATCTCTTCTGTTAAGGCCTGCAGGCTCCAGTGTTTTTCCTCTGTGTATGAGGAATGCCTCACGAGCCTTTCTGATGGAGTCCCGACTAGTGTGCAGTTGTTCGAGCGGTATAAGGATCATGTGATCCTCCGCGTGACCACTAGTCAGGAAGTGTCGTGAAACCGCAGTGGGGGTATAACTACAAAAGGGGTTTATAATTGGTCGCCTATGTTCATTAAAACGGTCTTTAAGACGACGTTTGGTCTCTCCGATGTATTGAAGATTACATTTAGTGCACTGAATCATGTAAATAACATTAGAGGTTTCACAAGTAATATGTGATTTGATTTTAAACGTTTGTCCAGTACTATAAAAAGTATATTCATTACGGCCATCCTCAATAAAAGGACAGACGGTGCAACTAGTTTTATTGCACCGAAACGAGCCGGATGGAGACCTAGATTGGTCGGTGTTAGTAGGTTCCGGCAATTTAGCTCTAACTAGAATGTCACTAATGTTTTTACAACGCCGGTAGGCTACTAAGGGGAGATTAGTAAAAACATTTTTACAGCGGCCAGATGAATAAAGCACGTTAGAGTGTTTGTGAATTATACGGGATATGTTAGGTAAAGCGGGATTATAGGTAATGACGAACGGAACAGTATCTGTCTGTTGTTTAGGTTTAGGTTTAAGAGCGTCTTTCCGAGAAATGTCAGAAGCACGTCGTATCTGGGTTTTAAGGAAGTTAAGTTCGTAACCTCGATTGACGAGGTAGTCCATAAGTTCCTTACAGCGTTGTTTGTAAGTGTCATTGTCGGAGCATATGCGTCGAAGGCGAAGTGCAAGGCTATATGGAATGGAACGTTTAGTGTGGGTGGGGTGGCATGAGGAGATAAGTAAATATTGATGTTTGTCAGTGGGTTTAGTGTAAAGGTCGGTTTCTATGAGACCATCCTTAAGTGAGACCATCACATCAAGGAATGGAATATTAGTGAGGGAATGCGAACAAGTGAATTTAATGGTGGGATGTAGGTTATTGAGATAATCGACAAATACTTTCAGTTTATCTGAACCTTCGGTCCAAATAACGAAAATATCGTCCAGAAATCTGAGCCATGTATGAGGTAGGTAAGGTGCGTTAGTGAGCGCGTCATGTTCGAATTTGGCAAGAAAAAGGTTGGCAAATGAAGGAGCCATTTTGGTGCCCATAGCAGTACCGTGTTTTTGTAGGTAGTGTTTGTTGTTAAATGTGAAATTGTTCATGTTGAGGATGATCCGTATGAGGTCACAGAGAGTTTCCGTGGGGATGTGGTTATCGTTGCGTTTGCGAAGGAAAAAGCGGCAAGCCTCAATACCTTCGCTGTGAGGGATGTTGGTATAAAGAGAAGTGACGTCAAGCGTGACAAGTATGGCATTGTCGGGAAGTGGTGTGTTGATAGTGTTCAAGTTGGCAAGTTTGTTAAGGAAATCAGTAGTGTCTTTAACGTAAGACGGAACAGTACAAACTAATGGTTTTAGGTAGTAGTCAACAAACTGAGAGATACGTTCTGTGGGGTGGTTGTTAGAAGAAACTATGGGTCGTCCAGGATTGTTAACTTTATGGATTTTGGGGAGTATGTAAAAACGTCCAGGTCTGGGGTCGTTTTGTACAAGGTACTGTTTTGTTTTCTGGTCAATAAGTTTATCGTTGAACATGCGTTTAACGTATTCAGCAACTCTTTTTTGTATCATGGCAGTCTTGTCCTTTTCTTGTTGTTCGTAGAAGGTTGGGTTATTCAGTTGTCGGTTACATTCGTTTATGTACCAGGATCTGTCCATTATCACAGTCGCCGATCCTTTATCGGCCGACTTGATGATAATGTCGTGTCTTTGTTTAAGTTGACGTAATGCGTCACGTTCTGTTTTAGGGAGATTGTCACACACGCGGTTGGGTTTGGAGGTCAACAAGTCACGTTTTACAGCATTAAGAAAAGCGTTAAGTGCATCGTCTCTGTTAGTCGGGGGTGTCCAAAGACTTTTAGGGTGGAAGGGGTTAGGTTCGTCGCTGGATACGTCATCATGAAAAAATTCTGTAATGCGTAAACGACGGGCGAATTCGTCAAAGTCTGCATTAACTTCAGACCAGTTGATTTGTCGTGGAGTGGGGCAAAAAGTAAGACCTCTTGCTAGAAGTTGCGTTTCGTCGTGCGTGAGTGTGACGTTAGATAAGTTAACAACGGAAGATGGGTCGAGAGGTGTGTTAGTGTTAGGAGTGGGTAGTCGTTTAGTATTTTTACGTCGCCTACGTGATCGTGTGTTATCGTGGTTTTGAAGAGAGGATGGCGTGTGGTTTGTAGAATGTATTTGCGACTGATTGTGAGTGGAGTGATTCGGGTTAGTAGGGTTATACCGGCGTGTAAAATGGTTTTTACGGAGTCGACGATTAAAAAGTACTGATTCTAAAGAATGGGCCATAGAGGCTAACTTATCATTATAATAATTAAAAGATTCTTCACTACTGTTCTTACGTAAGAGTTCCTTTTTGATAACAAGTTCCTTTTGAAGTGCTTGTATGGTCCTGCGGCATTCTTGGGTTAGTAATTTGAGATAGTTTCTTCCACAGATGTATTGATTTTGTTGCCATTTTTTGTAAAAATAGCGACTGTTCGTGGAAATAGTTGGACGACACTTGGGTAGAAGACCTTTCGGAATGATGTTGTTGTTTCGGAAGAAGAGATAGTTTTTCAAGTGATGTTGGTGTAGGACGAGTTTTAGTTGAACCTTTTTAGTGGCGTTGAAGAACTTGGTCAGTTTGGGTTGACGTGGATTAGGTCCATTGGGGCCGGGATTTGGGTGGACATCCATACATGATAATAGAAAGCTGTCGGAGTAATTGAATGAAGGGCTTGAGCTGGTGAAGATGTCTTTAGGTCCTGTAGAAATGCTGGTCTTAACAAGAGTATCAGGACAGACTTGGGAGTTCGTGACAGTGAGAGAGATGGCAAAAATGTAGTCAGAATAGTGAGGATAACCACAGTAGCCAGAGATCTTGTAATATCCCGTTTGTAGGTTTGGATTGGACGGGAAGTCATGCCAGTCCTGCGATAGATAGACTTAGTAAAAAGTCCAATGTGCATTCTCCATGTGTTGATGTCAATGCCCATTATAAAATGCAAGGTGATCGGATCAATCCAGATCGACGGTTTTGAAAACTATAACTTTTTAAGGATTAAACCACTGCAGAAACAAACTCCCCAAAATCCATAAAGTTTACTTAACAATCCTGGACGACCCATAGTTTCTTCTAACAACCATCCCACAGAACGTATCTCTCAGTTTGTTGACTACTACCTAAAACCATTAGTTTGTACTGTTCCGTCTTACGTTAAAGACACTACTGATTTCCTTAACAAACTTGCCAACTTAAACACTATCAACACACCACTTCCCGACAATACCATACTTGTCACGCTTGACGTCACTTCTCTTTATACCAACATCCCTCACAGCGAAGGTATTGAGGCTTGCCGCTTTTTCCTTCGCAAACGCAACGATAACCACATCCCCACGGAAACTCTCTGTGACCTCATACGGATCATCCTCAACATGAACAATTTCACATTTAACAACAAACACTACCTACAAAAACACGGTACTGCTATGGGCACCAAAATGGCTCCTTCATTTGCCAACCTTTTTCTTGCCAAATTCGAACATGACGCGCTCACTAACGCACCTTACCTACCTCATACATGGCTCAGATTTCTGGACGATATTTTCGTTATTTGGACCGAAGGTTCAGATAAACTGAAAGTATTTGTCGATTATCTCAATAACCTACATCCCACCATTAAATTCACTTGTTCGCATTCCCTCACTAATATTCCATTCCTTGATGTGATGGTCTCACTTAAGGATGGTCTCATAGAAACCGACCTTTACACTAAACCCACTGACAAACATCAATATTTACTTATCTCCTCATGCCACCCCACCCACACTAAACGTTCCATTCCATATAGCCTTGCACTTCGCCTTCGACGCATATGCTCCGACAATGACACTTACAAACAACGCTGTAAGGAACTTATGGACTACCTCGTCAATCGAGGTTACGAACTTAACTTCCTTAAAACCCAGATACGACGTGCTTCTGACATTTCTCGGAAAGACGCTCTTAAACCTAAACCTAAACAACAGACAGATACTGTTCCGTTCGTCATTACCTATAATCCCGCTTTACCTAACATATCCCGTATAATTCACAAACACTCTAACGTGCTTTATTCATCTGGCCGCTGTAAAAATGTTTTTACTAATCTCCCCTTAGTAGCCTACCGGCGTTGTAAAAACATTAGTGACATTCTA
>JAHPZR010006386.1:15000-19167 GCA_019787425.1 Platygyra sinensis
TTTCTTCCGAACTCGTGCCCAGACATGCTCAGTGGTTTTGATAGCATGCAAGGGATGTCAAGTTACATCTTACTGACAATGAACTTGTCATTGGTGATCAAACCAGAAAGGCCTTAGCATGTTTGAGTCCTGCAAAGCAGAGGCTGGCTATTTTTGGCATTAGAGCATTTTATGTTGCCAACAAACAAACTGTTTAATAAATGTATGATGCTAGACGCTGCTAAGACCAAGGGAGACCAAGCAATGTAAAGCTTTGAGAAAATAGGACAAAGGAGAAATCGTTGACTGACAAACAGCACAAACTGTTAGAAAAGACCATGTCCTCAACAGCAAATGCTGCCTAAAAGAAAAGTAAAGCAAAGGTTATCAAATCTGCTAAAAGAGTGAAAACGGTATAGTGTTGGACTTCTTGGTCGTTGACGTTTAAAAGTCATGGTTGGCTTTTATTGTAAGGAGGACACATTTGGTGGCGTTGATATTGTTTTTGTTTGTCTGCAAAGTTCGTTTTTACAGAGGGTCACAAGCTCTTCTTCAGTATCTCTTCCTATCTCTTCCTTTTCTTTTCCGCTGGACTCGACACGGGGGTGTCGGGCAAAGGTCTGGTACCGGACTAGAAACACCCCTGCTCGGTTGGGCTTTGCCCCTGAGGATTCTCAACCATGAGAGCCTTGGTGTCGATGTTCCTGTCTTTTTCCACCCGGGTGATGTCATATCTTTTTCTTATTCCTTTTTCTCTTGATTTCGATACCCTCTCGATGGTTAACTAATACATAATACAATTTTACAAATCCATTAGTCATTCAGGCGCTGCTTTTCGGTTTGGATAGCACGCAGTCTCAAATTTTAGGCTGTGCAAGGTCTTGTCTGCCGCTGCTCTTTTGACAAGACCAGATGGCTGTTGGCCCAGCAGCCTAGTACCCGATTTAGGGTCCCTTTCTCAGGGTTACAAGTGACCCCCTTTTATTGCTTTCTTCAGGAATTTTTGTTTACTTTTCCTATGTCCTTTCAAAAAAAATTTTTTTTTGAATTTTTCAACCTCAGGTTATTTTGAATAAATTAAAAAAATTTCCAGTCTGAAATTCATTTAAATATGATTAACACAAATTAAAATTTTTTCCAGCCCGAAATTCATTTAAATATGATTAACGCAAATAAAAACAAATTATCTCTAGCATTTAATTCGACTATAGCACACAATTGAATGAATGAATGAATGAATGAAAAAGAAAAGAGAGGTCAAGATTAATCCAAAAAGAAGGGATTTACTTACTCTGTTAAATGGAGATGCTTTTTACCCACTATCCACCTGGCCACAAGACATCCAACAATTATTTTGGAAGAAACCCATTGGAAATACCGACACATTTAAGCTGATGCTGTTTTTCCTGGGTAATGGCTGCTCAAAGTGCCTGATAACAGAATAGATTCTTACATCTCAGCACTGGACCACACTACAAAAAGGAATATTAAGAACAGCTTAGACTCTAAAGATAATATTTGGTTCTGTTATGATGTTCATCGTGCCACTTGGCTATTTCTCAATGGAGAATTCACAAATACCAATAATCTATATAATTTTTAATCATATAGACCCCATATTTTTGAGAAGAAAAATACCATTAATCTGTTAATTTCGATTCACATAGATCATATTTTTTATAGAACGAAAAATGCTGTATATATTTTTTTCCTTTTCAATAACAAGAGAGTATTCAGTTTTTCAAATACTAATTGTAATTTTCATACAATGTTTTTATTACATTAAATCATTTAAACTTACATTTTTGGGTCTCTGAATTTTAATTTTTTTTTTTTAATGTTTTAAATAGATACCCCTTGGGTAAAATTTTTTAAGTCTAAAAATTTTTTTTTCCCCTCCTCCTAACTTAATCACTAATTTTAACCTCCCCCTTTCTCTAATGACCACTCCATGCTAATCTCTCCGTTATATAATTATTATTATCATTATTGTTGCACTGCCTTGTGGTTGACGTGGCTGCTTTGCAGTTTGTTAGTCCCTCAACGTTAGTGTATTCTTTAACACCTAACAATTTTTGACTAAATTTTATTTCCTGTTATTTTTGATTTTCTGCTTACAACAATTCCTGTACATACATCCACCCCTAGACATAATACCCCGGTGACTGGTTCAGTGGAGATTTAGAGAACCCTTTTATTAGGGATCCCATACTTTTACACCTGAAATGCCACAAAGGTTGCTAGATATATCTACTGCAATAAATGATTTTTTATACAAACAGGTCATATACTCCAATATGAACAAAGAAATGAATAGCACTCACTGTTTGCCGCAATTAAGGAAACAACGGACGAGTTTAAGGGCCTGTTTACATGGAGGGAGGGTGCCCCGACTAACCCGGCTACCCAGCTAACCGAGCTACCCTAATAGGGCTAATTCTTATACGTTTCTTTAGAAAACGCATTGAAGCGTTTACATGCTAGATAGGGTAGCCAGCCTACTCGGGCATCCTGTCTAATTGCCCGGGGCACCCGGCTAGGCGGTATAGCCGAGGTGAGATAAGCCGAGAAAACATATGGCAGCGCGAGGTGAATTTTTTCGTAGTTACCATTAGCCAGTGTTATCTGTCAAACAGAATGACAGTCAATCTGAAGAGATCAATGTAATAGATGAGTCTAAGGCAGAGAACAGGTTCGTGCCCGGGCAGGAAGCTGAAATAACATGAAAAAAGTTTTTTTGGTTGGCCATTTTGTTTGTTGTGCTTAGCGGCCGCTCAAAAGATAGCTCATGCAGCCCATTCACTGTCCTGGTGTCTGTCCCGGTTAGGTGAGCTGCATGTTAAGGCGAGCTATGTGTCAACCCTTCTAACCGGGTGCCGGTTAGCCCGGTTATCCGGGGCGCTCTCCCTCCATGTAAACAGGCCCTTAAGTTGTTCAAATATCTACTCGCTGCAGGTTTTTAGTTTCTGTATAGTGATGTTAAAAATTGCCAATTTCTCGGAGAAATCTTCCTTCTTTAATGCTTATCACTTCTAACTTGTTTGCAGGATCTGATAAAAACGGTGATACATCGTCATCGCCTCCCGTATTAACCACACCAGAAACAAATTTACTGATGGGCTATCAAAAAGAAACAGGTCTTTCCTCTCCTCAGTTATCTGGTTTAGTTGTAGGACTTGGCTTCCTTCTAATCATCATTTGTATGGTAGCATTCTCACTCCGACAGAAAGCTAGGATAAACAAGCAACGTGCTAGAAACTCACAACCCAGAAGGTAATATGATACCATCTTTACAACGTTTACTGTATTTACCGCTGACGCGGGTTAAATTATCTCTTCCAATATTTAAGTAGTTTCATACCTAACTGTTAAACACAGAGAAAACGCACAAAGATAACATACATATTAAACGTCAACACATGTAGATGATCATCTACTGCAGTTGGTCTGGCATTGATGGCGTACTGAAACGTGAAACGCCACTATGCTATGCTATGCTTGTATGTTAAAATACTGTCTCCCAGGGCTTCTTCATTTGAGCAAATTTTGAAAAACACCCAATAGCTTTAGAACCATTTTAGTTTCATGGCTCTAGTAAACACCTTGGAAGTTTACGTGGAGCATCAAAGACCAATATTGGGCGAGAGCTCTTCTCAGTTGTTCCCCCGACTTTTTCAACGCTGGAGATTTTGCTGATGTTTCAGCGAAACTCGTGGTAGCCGCAAAAGGCAGTCAGCTATTAAAACAAGTGATCGCTCTTTAATTCAGATCCAAGTCCTCCATTATCCCTCTTTGGCGCTGGGAAGTTCTACCCGAGCAGGTTGTCTTTGAGGAAGAGATTGGTCGTGGGGCATTTGGTAAAGTATTAAAGGGCACGTTCAAAGAATCTCCTGGAATTGAAGTGTTTTACAAACCCAGAACACAGACTGTCGACTTCAAAGAAGGCCGGACAGTAGCAATTAAAGTTTTATCGGGTGAGTGATTCTCAGGTCATTTCTGAGTCAATCTTCAGGAATGTTAGATTACATTTGAACGTATTTTCAATCAGTGAGCTTTGAAGCTCATAGAAGACCAGTGGAAAAAAGACTGACCGACCGACCGACCGACCGACCACTTTTCTCATTGTTTTTCTCGTTGTTAATTTTAATTTAATTTATAATTCATAATTCATAAATTTAATTTATAAGT
>JAHPZR010006387.1:0-12406 GCA_019787425.1 Platygyra sinensis
GTGCCATTTAATTTTTTCTTAAAAATTCATAAATTTATCATTTCGCCCTGTGATATTAAACGCAAAAGCACAAGCGTGTTGGTGCTGTCTAAGCAGAGTCTCATTCTTTCTTATCGTTCATATTATATTCATGCTTTTCACAGGTACAACGTTTTTTTCGTTTAGATGTGTGTCACAGTAAACAGTGCATACTACAATCTGATTGGCTACTCACACTCGAGATCATAGTACTTTCAGGAAAAAAAGCTATGGCTTGGAAATGGTTGTACTGGTACGGTTTCGTGGGTATATATTCCAACCCCACAATACTGAGCATTCAGTTGGAAGTGAAAATGAAACAACAGTTTCTCGTTTTACCACACTTGCCTCTCCTCTTCAACAAGGTTGACACGCCTCAGCAAGACATTAGAGTTGTTCTGCACACGAGAGATGCAAAATTCCACCCCTTGGCCTTTGGCATGCAAATTAGACCGGGATTCTCAATTGCTATTGTTTTGGAGCTCGCTAAATGATATTAAATGGCCCAATTGATGTGACGTAACTGTACGCAGTAAAGATGCCGGCCTAATTTGCATGCCTAAGGCCACGAAGTGGAAATATGTAATGTTATGCGGAACAACTCTATTCTGTGACCTGTATGATATCAGTAGATGTCAAGGAAGCATTTCTAAAATCAAAGGTCTGGTCCTCCTAATGCTGGTGTGTTGCATGATATGTCGGTCTTTGTAATGTCTGTGCACATCCAACCAAAGAGGTTGGTTTTTTTGGTCCTCGTAAACCAGTGTGTGTATGGCAAGGGCATTTAAGAATGACATAGTCTGCAATATCAAAATGGATTATGAAACATTAGTACTTGATCTGCAAGCAGACACAAGGGCAGGCCTTTGACGCATGTATTTCGGGTGGTTCCCGTAACGTTGGTCTAGGACACGGTCCCCACAAACCACCTTAGGTGGGTATGTGTGTGTGTGTGTGTGTGTGTGTGTGTGCCTTCAATTCAATGGTTTGTGTTGGTTTAAAAAAATGGCAATCATTGCGGGTTTTTTTTTTCATTGACGGAAAAACATATTGCTACCAATGCAGACTGTATTTGTTGTTTCAACGGCAACTAAATAAAGGTCTCTTGCGCTTCAATTATAATAAATAATAGCATGACATGAACGTGGTATTTTGCAATAATACTAGTTCGTAATATTGCAAAATTTTCGAAATACACACAAAAAAACCCCACACACACATGGTTTTATTCGATATTATTGCCAAATACCACCAAAGGTCATGCTATTAGACCTTTTGCATAAATGGTGACTTAATCTGAATAACAATGCTAACGCATCCTTAGCCTCACATTCATGTGAAAAATCCTTTGTCTTGAAACATAAGTACGGCGCTAAGGATGTATAAAGTAATGTTATTGAAATTTAGGAGCCATTTATGCAAAGGGTCCCTAACCTACAGAAATCCCATGCGAAACATTTCATGGCTTTTTTAAGAACTTAAGAGTCTGTTTACGAGCAGACCAGGGAGAGGTGACAGATACACTTGTCGCCGATTTATCAAACTTTCACAGATGAATAAGGTGATTAAGAGCCACTGTCAGTAAATATGGAGAATCCCACGACAGTTCGGAAAATTCGGATTTTCTTTTATTGCGTCAAAAAAGACCCTTTCGGTAAACTATTTTCAGAAATATACCGCTTTCAAAGTTCCAGCGAGTTCACATTTTTGTGAAATCTAGGAAAGTTCGAAATACAACTCAATCAACCAAGGTGACCGATAAAATGTATCCAAAACTTGGGCAAGATTTCCGTATAACCCCATACATTTATTATGCATACAGTTCTTTGTTTTACTTGACAATTGCGGAAACAATAGCGCTGTTTTGAGAGTTATTCGCTTTGAATAACTTTAAATTTTACCATTTTTTTTTTCTAAGTGTCGCATAGTTTTAGTTTTTTTCCCGAATTTTCCGTCAAAAATACTGAAAAACGAAGCAATTTCTTGGAGACCTTAACATCTAAAGTACGCAAAACGGAAATGTAATATCACAATTTAGGACGCATTTACCATGTTTTTAAACAGAACGCAGGCTTAGAACTGCTTATAATAATAGCGATTTCGACCATTGCGCTAGTTCAAAAATGCGTATAAAATAGTGTTTTAGGCCTAAGCAAAGGCTGCTTGCGGTTAGCTATAAACTGTTGATCGAGTCAGCTAATATTTTAATAATTTTGTAAATGATATCGAAGTGAAATAAAATTCTTGCTTACCTTCATCGTGTCATTCCGCGTTTTAACCCATTGATTTCCTTCCTCAAATTTAGTCCCATGCGTTGAAACCGTGTGTATTTTGTTTCTTTCCTTCATGAAGTGGCGATCAGATCACGAACAGTTCATACAGGAACAATTTACGCATCTTTGCGTACTCACATAGAAGTCGGCGATGTGCTTGATAATGTTTCCAAATGGATCGTCTCCATAGTGTTGACGCAACAACCATTCCCGTTGATAGCTTTCGGAGAGATCTTTGGATGTTCTTTGCTTGACTCGCGTCCATGTATTTTCAGTGCGCATTAGCACCATGTCATTGCAGTTTCTTCTTGGACATCGCGATTCGTATCCATCTCGCGAAGGATCTCGTCGTCTCCACCTCCATGCATTGCTAAAATTTTCCGGCGGACACTTTATTGACGACGCCAGCAGGTTGTGTTCCTTGTATCACTGTATGCACTGGTCGTGATCCGGCAAAATTTTGCAGAGTTTAAGGAAATTCATTGTAGACGTTGATGTGTACGTAACTAAGAGTACTGCTGAAGTCGAGGGAAATAAATCATTCGCTTCCCCTTTTATTCACCAGGGACCCACAAATGCGATGCATGTTTTCGTGCAGCGTGCAACATGCGTTAAACACTTAAATAAGTAAATTGTCATGCAAATTTTTGGGAATGCAAACGGTTCAGGTAAAATATAAATTATTTTTGGAGGGATAATGCTCAACTGAACCTCGTAGTGTAGTGGTGTACAAGAGAGACTGGTAGGCGAGATGTATGCTAGAGTTAAGTGGTTCGAGACCTGATAGGGTACAAGAGAAAAAGGAAAAAAATGCGCAAAGGGTGATATAGAGCAGAAAAAAGAGAGAAGAACGGAGAAGAGAATCGGCGAAAACACAGCGCGCAATCAAATCCTCTTTTATTCATACGGTAAGTAGTAATTATCAATTTATATATTCAATACCTTAGGGACTTTCTATTGTCTTTAAAAAACAAAAGAGCGCATACATAATTAATGATTCTGCATGCATAATAAATGTATGGGGTTATACGGAAATCTTTCCAAAACTTGTACATTTTCAACGCGCCAGTACAGAAAGAAGGGAACTTGCCTGGATGTCACATTCACACAGTTTGTAAATTACCCTTTCGTCATTCTTCTGAGCTAAAAATCATCTTGAATTAAATACGTTTTGTCTACTTCTTGGCCGTTTGAAAAATACAACTATCGCAATTTAATTTACATGTAAAATTTCAACGCATTTTAGAGGGTCATATTTCTTGTAGAATACGAATCTCTCAACAAACAAAAGTTTCTAAAACAAGAGCTATGCTATGGGTATATCATATCTAAATGGCTAGTTTGGCCCGTGAAAATTAAACGCGCTATATGAAAAACTATAAAGAGCATTTTGACCATTTACGCCATTTTTGACGAGCGAGCAAGAACTTCGATTTCGCAGTCATCTTTATAAACACAATTCGACATGTTTCATGACACAAATTATTCGTAGGCATTGTATATTGTATAGTTAAGTAATACTTTAAATAGTACCTCAGAATAGCCTTGGTTATAGATGACACAGTCCTCTAGGAATCAGCTGTCCAAGCAGACGAATTTGGCAAAATGTCGGTCTTCAAGGTGGAACGGTAGTCCTGCATTCAAAACTTGAGCACCTTTGGCGAATAAATGGAGAAAGGGCATCGCTTCTTCTTCCTGGGTTATCTCTTGTAATTAGTTCTCTCTTCTTACTTTAAAATAGGGGAACCACGTATCCCCGACTGCAACGAGGAACAGTAACTGTTTGCTTTCGACGCGAAACGCAAGTGTTCATGTAACGTTTGTGTAAACAACATTGTTATACCTCCCAACTCAAATACGTTTCCTGATTAGAGGAGAACCTGTCACGTGCCATTGGTCAAAACTCAATGACGCCCTAGGGAAACAACACCTTGAACTTTGGACTCGCACGTGATCAAGTTGTGCACCTTGAAACCGCGGGGAATTTGTCTACCAGTCGGCCTGATGTTGAAAAGCCATAGACCCTTTGCATAAATGGCGCCTAAATTTGAATAACAATACTTGGTACATCCTTAGCCTCACATTCATGTGAAATTTCCTTTGTCTTGAAACATGAATGTGAGGCTAAGGATGTACCAAGTATTGTTATTCAAATTTAGGTGCCATTTATGCAAAGGGTTTATTAAAGTAGGACAACGTTTCTCATTAGAGACGGCATTCATTATTCAAGAAAAAGGATTTATAGCCGCAAAAACATCACGTGCAGATTAACAAAAGGGAAAATATGAACGTTTTGTGTCTCCAAGCTTTTGGTCTGGCGCCAAAAATGGGTTGCCCACGTTCGTCAACTCGCTCGTCGTTCGCCGTCGCCAGGTAGGAAAGTATTTGTGTAATTTACAATAAAATATGCTGCTCCTGATCAAATCAAACTCAAAATGCTCGAGTTAAGCATTAGAAGACGCCAAAGCAACTTTAGTGCTGTCTATATTTTTTGTTAGCTGCAAAAAAAAAAGACTGTTATCGTGATTTTTCGATAGGACAGGTTGGTTTTAGCAGTCGCTCAATTTTGCGAGTGCGGCCAGTGTATGCAATGGCGTGAAGCGAATCATTTTTTTTCGGAGCTTTTTCTATATTTGAGTCGGAAGGTATAACAAAACACTTAATGACTGGCCACAAGGGAAACAGTGAGTTTTGTTTCCCCTCGACCTCAATGTTCCCCTCGGCTTCGCCTCGGGGAACATTGAGGGTCTCGGGGAAACAAAACTCACTGTTTCCCTTGTGGCCAGTCATTAAGTGCTTATCGTTCTCTTTGTCACGGTGTCACGCCATGCAATTCACCACGACAACATATACGCACACAGACCGCCCACACAGACCAGTTACCGTTTTGAACCGCTGCATTTGAACTTTGTCCTCTACACTGTTCTACAAAAAGATACGTAGGGAAAATGGTCCAAAATGAAGAAGCGAACGTTTCTCGGTGTTGTGTGCCAAATTTAAGGCGATTTTGGACTGTGAAACTCCCATTCGTGACTTTATGGCCCGTCACAAGAGTCAAGCCGTCTTCTCACGCGGAGTTCTACAGGACTTTGCCATCTATAACCAAGCCCATTTCTGAGGTATGATTTAAATTATTGCTTACATGTGTGATACATAATGTCAAAGAATAATTTGTGTCATGAAACATGTCGAATTGTGTTTATAAAGATGACTGCGAAATCGAAGTTCTTGCTCGCTCGTCAAAAATGGCGTAAATGGTCAAAATGCTCTTTATAGTTTTTCATATAGCGCGTTTAATTTTCACGGGCCAAACTAGCCATTTAGATATGATATACCCATAGCATAGCTCTTGTTTTAGAAACTTTTGTTTGTTGAGAGATTCGTATTCTACAAGAATTATGACTCTCTAAAATGCGTTGAAATTTTACATGTAAATTAAATTGCGATAGTTGTATTTTTCAAACGGCCAAGAAGTAGACAAAACGTATTTACTTTAAGATGACTTTTAGCTCAGAAGAATGACGAAAGGGTAATTTACAAACTGTGTGAATGTGATATCCAGGCAAGTTCCCTTCTTTCTGTACTGGCGTGTTGAAAGTGTACAATTTTGGATACATTCCATCGGCCATCTTGGTTGATTGAGTTGTATTTCAAACTTTCCTAGATTTCACAAAAATGTGAACTCGCTAGAACTTTGAAAGTATATTTCTGAAAATAGCTCACCAAAAGGGTCTTTTTGATGCAATAAAGGAAAATCCGAATTTTCCGAACTGTCGTGTGATTCTCCATATTTACTGACAGTGGCTGTTAAGTTAGTAGTTTGGGCTCCCGGTTAATCTCTGGGGTATTGGGGGGCTTTCACATCAAATCCCACGGATGAAACCCCGAAATTAGCTCTTAAATTACACTTCGAAGAAAGATTTCCTAAACTAACAGAATGCAGTGGATTTTAATCTTATTTCTTAAGCAATTTTTTTTACTTTGAGCGAAAGATATATCGTGTAATTCTTGTCTCTGAATCACTAAGAAATCGGAATGTCATATATCCTTTTTACCTCAGCATTTTGTAAAATAATATAATTGGAACTGAGACCGACATTTCTCGCGTGTCCTACATAACTTGTGGTACCGGTAATTTCCCTTTGGTCAGTCTTAAAATATCGGTATATCAACGACGATATGATAACTTTAACCGCAAGTCACGTTTCCCGTTTTTACTAATGGCCCCTTTGTTTGGCATACATTCGGCAATACAATAGTTCTCTATTGCAATATGATCGATAATGGGAATTCTGTTGTGCTACACATTATTCAGTTAACCTCTAGTCCGTTCATTCAACTAAAAACAATATGCAGTCTACTATAATGTCAGCAACCCGGCGGAGATTAGGTGTCTTAGGTGAGAAGGGGATGCAAAAGTGTTCATTTACAAGAACAACAAACAAGTGAAGAATAGAGAAGGCCAGGATTTCGGAGACGTTTCTAACATCTCTATCCCTCGCGTGAACAGAGGTTAGTGACCAAAAGTTGAAGGTAATTGTTTAAACATCGTTTCTTTAGTCAGTTCACCTTTGGGATTAATGCCGGGCTTGTTACTACAAGCATGCTATTATGTATCAGCTCTTTGCAATTATTATAATTAATTCAATTCAACTAAGGGTCTAAATTTTAATTTAAGTCAAGTGAGCAATTGGGAATAGGCAGCTTTTCGTCTAAATTGCAAATGATCTGAATTATTGCTCTTCTAGGTTAAATGCGCCCCTCGGCTAAACAGTCAGCGTGAACCACTTTTCCGAACTGGTGCGGAAAAAGAGCGTTTCACCGGATCCGACAGAACTATAGAGCTCACGGCAACAAATTCCCAAGACCTCTCGGCTGATCAGGACTGCAGCGCTGTTTGCCAGGTCATTTCCACAGGAAAAGATGGCCTAGAAAAAAACACGACAAAACTGAAAGGTCCAATAACTGAAGAGGTAAGCCCGCCTGTTCCAGAAAAAAAGACTGAGGCGGAAAAGAAAATTGATAAGGAGGCCAGCTGCCCTGACGTTACATTTTTGCAGGAAGTGAAGAAGCACGAACTGCCTAGTAAGTTTCATTATTTTTACTGAGAATAGATCACGGATTGGAGGATCGATGGAGGAAATCATCGACGAGCGGTGATGTCGCGAATAATCACAACTTCCCAGGATGCTAAAACTAAAGCCCTGTACAAGTTCGTCTAGGTGCAAATTTGTGCTGGCGCGGTGAGTTTTTTAAAGATTGTACCCAGAATTTAAGTATTCTTGAACATTCCGGAAATAGAGTGAAACCAAGTGCATTGTATGCAGAAAACTTGAACACGCACGCAAACGTGAATTTGCATGCTTAAGCTTGTTGCCAAGTTGCTTGCTCTTAGCAGAAACCGAAATGAAAACAACGTACTACATTTTCCATGATTGTAAAGAGCATTAATTGATCAGTTTAGAACTCGGTGTAAACCTGAATTGTCTTCTCGCACAATTACGATAGATTGAAACAATTAAACCCGCCGTCAGAACATTGTAATCGATGAAAGAAGGGCCTATTCTCGCGCCAACATGTTCAGTTATGCGTACAGACCAGTACACGGGTTTTAATCGTGTACTCTGCCTCTCAACTGAGCCTTTAGTCACTGCTAGTTTCGTTATCAGTGTATCAAGTCCCTTCGGGCAGGCTCCACCCGTCCACACGTACGGTTTGTATAGGGTTAACGGCACAACACTTTTGTATGAGATATAACGTTCGCAGATGCGACAGACTCTCCTTTCATTTTCTTGCGAACTAACTTGATCTTTTTATCATGCCCCAGTGAATGAGATTTACAAGATGATCTGAGTTTGCCGGCCGCAACGATTTTATAAACTGCAGATTCGCGCCAAGCTGTCCATATCAAGATAAGGATATGTCATACTGGAATACACAACCAAAATTCTAGAAATATATCCTCAGCTTCGAGAAAAATATCATTATGTAAATGACCAACAGCTGTTTTGGGAACTGATTAAAATGGAAATAAGAAGCGCAACCATTTCGTTCTCAAAAGGAAAAGCACAGGCGATTCGTAAGCATGAGGTGGAGATCAAACAACAACTAGATGAGATGGATAAAATTATCTGCAATAGCCAGAACCTTGATAACATTGACGGAATTCTTAAACAATATGACGACCTTAAAAAGGAACTTCAACATCAATATGAAAATAAAGGCAAAGCTGCAATTTTCAGGTCTAAATGCCGCTGGGTAGAAGAAGGCGAAAAAGCTACAAAATACTTTTTTAATTTAGAAAAACGGAACTATAATAGAAAAACCATAAACGAAATTAAATTGGAAAATGATGAAACAACTACTGATGAAACACAAATTCTGTCAATGATCCAAGGATATTATAGTAATTTGTACAATTCTCAACTAACAGATGCACAGAACAGCTTTGAAATATTTACCGAAGGCATGGAAATTCCTAAATTAGACGATGCAGAAAGAGATGCTTTAGACGGTCCTTTGACTTACGAAGAATGCAAAAAATCATTGGAGACTTTTGAAAACGGAAAATCACCAGGCGAGGACGGTTTTACCGTAGAATTTTATAAGCATTTCTTTGATCTCGTAGGAGCGGATCTATTAGCAAGCCTGAATGGAGCATATGAGCGTGGGAGGTTATCGGTCTCTCAGCGTAGGGGCATAATAACACTTTTGCCGAAAGACGACGCTGAATTATTGCTTTTACAGAATTGGCGACCCATCACTTTACTAAATGTTGATTATAAAATTGCATCAAAAGCCATTGCAAGGCGAATTGAGCCAATACTCTCAAAACTCGTACATCCGGACCAAACTGGCTTCATAAAAGGAAGATATATTGGAGAAAATGTAAGACTAATAAGTGATATTATGGAGCAAACTCAGGTGAACAACACTCCAGGTATATTAATATCAGTTGATTTTAAGAAAGCTTTTGACTCTCTGGAATGGTCTTGTATTCAAACTGCTCTCAAAAAATTCAATTTTGGTGACAGCTTAAGAAAATGGGTCGAGATCTTCTACATAGACATAGAGAGCGCAGCTTTGAACAACGGTTTTGCAACGGACTGGTTTAAGCCCTCTAGAGGAGTTAGGCAAGGATGCCCACTCTCGCCATATCTGTTTATCTTGACAGCGGAAATACTATCAAACAAAATAAGACAAAACTCGATCATAAAAGGAATCAGAATTTTTGGCTCAGAGATCAAATTAAGCCAATTTGCAGATGATACCAACTTATTCTGTGCTGATGTGGCTTCTGCTGAACAAGCCCTGGAAACTATAAGCGCTTTTGGGAATTTCTCTGGATTAGTGCTCAACGTAGAGAAAACAAAAGCATTCTGGCTCGGGAAATGGTCGAATAATAGAACCAAACCGTTAGGGATGAAATGGATGAATACTCCCACAAAACTATTAGGAATCTATGTTTCCTATGACGAAAAAGGTAATAACCAGATGAACTTCAATTTGAAAGTACAAAAACTGCAGACAAATTTGGACATCTGGAAATCAAGAGGATTAACACTCTATGGAAAAATACTAATAATTAAATCTTTGGGACTGTCTAACTTAATATACTCAATTTCAAATCTTAATGTCCCTAAAGATATAGTGCCAATGGTAAAGGATAAAATGTTTCGTTTCCTTTGGAAAAATAAGAAGGACAAAATAAAACGAACTAGCATGTACCAAGACCATTCCACAGGGGGCTTACGGATGGTTGACATCGAACTTACGATAAAATCGCTCAGACTTGCATGGATCAAAAGACTTCTCTTTAGAGATAACTGCAATTGGAAAGTAGTACCGGACTATTTTTTTAACAAACACGGAGGCCTCAATTTCCTGCTACGATGTAATTATGATGTCAAATATTTAAGGCACATTCCGACATTCTACAGAGACATACTCATTGCATTTGATGAAATCAAGACTCTGTACAATTATGATCAAGGAACCGACACCATTCTCTTCAATAACAAAGACATATTAGTCGATGGGAAACCACTATTTATAAGGGAATGGTTTATCAAGGGTATCCACACGATCCAACAGCTTTTTAATGAAAACGGTCAATACCTAACTTTTCAAGAATTTCAAGCTAAATATCATTGTAACACAAACTTTCTCCAGTTCTATCAAATCTTGAGTGCAATTCCTGTGCGTTTGAAGAACAGAGCGAGAGTCCTAGGGAAAAATTCGATCTTCAGTTACGGAGAAAACTGGAAATCTTTTTCGCTGAACGAAAGTAGTCAAATCAATTTTGAAACGTATAGGGCAAGAGACTATTACCGCCTGCTTCTCGTTAAGAAACACCAATCACCTCACACTGGCCCAGAAAGATGGGAAAGAGATATTTTAATAGACAAAGAAAACTGGACAGAGGTTTTTAAAGTACCTTCAAAAACATGCAAAGAAAATAAGTTGAAAGAATTTCAATTCAAATTTATTCATAGGATTGTTATTACAAAGAAAGAACTGTTCAGATACGGGATAAATACAGACAGCGACTGCATCTACTGTGGTGAGCAAGACTCCATAAATCACACCTTTATTGACTGCGAATTCACAAAAACCTTCACATGCAAAGTCATTAATTGGTTCAATACTCAGAATGATTCCAACTTTCAACCAGATACAAAAGAAATGCTTTTTGCCACCTTTAAGCACCCAGCATACATGGAGCTAGTGAGAAAATTCAATTACACCCTCCTTTTCATGAAATTCTATGTGTACGTAAATAAACTAAACAACAGCTCACTTGTATTGACCGAATTTATTACTAGAATCAATTATAAATACAAAGTTGAAAATTTGTAATTTAACACCGAAAGAATACTTGTAACGTGAATATGCTCCGCAAAACTTTACAGACTAAATTAATCTCAATTGTATTAAATTAAGATCAGAAATCGTTCCTCCTCCCCCACCCCCGCGCTAGTAGTTTTTTGTTTTGCTTTTTTGTTTTATTTTGTTTTTACGTTTTCCTTTCCCTTTACTTTTTTTTTCTTAGCTTTTATTTATGTTTTTTTTAGCTAACGTGTGTTGTCAGAATTAATTAATTACTTAATTTTTTCGTTTTCCTATGTATGTGAGTAATACCTGGTGTAAATAAGCAATAATAATAATAATAATAATAATAATAATAATAATAATAATAATAATAAATAAAATTAAAAAAAATGTTATACTGGGGTTCATGCGACCTTATGATCATACAGGGGAACCTACCCGATAGGACTTGACACAATAGGAAGACGTCTTGTTAATAAGCTGAGCAGGCAGAAAACAAGCCCGACAATCTTAACTTATTCTTTCCATTTTAATAATGTATAGAGGACCCGATTGATATCTACTATAGGAACTCAGAGTTTGAAATAACTGTATTTTCAGAAATTATCACGTTTAGGATCGCTGTGTATTTCAGCTAAAAGTTGTTATTGTTACTCGCTCGTTAGCGATTAGTGATTTATTTATCGAAATAATGATAAATGAGAAAAAAAAAAGTCAGTTTGACCAGTTTAATGTTTGTACGTGAAACGTTTGAACTCGTATCACGGCTCAATTGTAATCCACTGAGAAGCTAAGATACCGATAATAAAATTGCCAAACTTAAGTCTTTGTCCTTCCATTTCTTATGATACACAGTAATTTTTTTAGTGCAGAAAACTTCCGTTGTAAATAACTCCCAGCATTTAGCCTTGGTTGTTTAAATATTGAAGGAAAAATCCACCGGGCGACGCAGTACATGTACGTGTTAGTGGAAATTTTCGCGACATTTTTTCATCGAGGACATTTTGCTTTTGTCAACAAAAGTCGATCGAACTTTACAGTGCTATTTTAAATTTATTTGCAAAATGTCTGTGGAAATCTCCATCCACATTTTTTAACAATTTGAAGTTACCGATGATATTTGCTTTTGCAATCAAAACGTCAGTGAAACTTTTTATTGATATTTTAAATTTGTTTGCAAAATGTCGATGGAAATTTCCATCGACATTTTTTAATAATTTGAAGATACCGATGATATTTGCTTTTGCAATCAAAACGTCAGTGAAACTTTTTATTGATATTTT
>JAHPZR010006388.1:5000-22500 GCA_019787425.1 Platygyra sinensis
CCGACAAAACAAGCATAAATTTTTTCGTTGTGATGATACACGTATTTATCTACCAGAGTTCTCAATGCAAGAACATGGTCTGCTGTTCAACTTTTGGGTAGAAAACCAATCTGGGAATTGTGTAGAATATTACGAGAATTGACACGCTCAAGCAGTCGCTGATTTAAAATAGAACAAACTAATTTTTCCAAACAGCTGGAGATACAAATTGCTCGGTAGTTTGATGGTTCATTTCTTCCTCCTGATTTATAGATTGGTGTAATAAGACCGCGACACCAAGTGTTAGGCATTATACCTGAAGTAAGAATTGAGTTTAAGAGTTTAAGATACATGGGCATCATCTCTTGAATACTAGCTTTGATCATTTCGTTTTTTCTTTTGTCCGAGAAGGCCGATTTGTTATTTTGCAATTTTTTAGCGGCTATAAATATTTCATTTCCAGTGATCAAGTAGTCTAAAGAGGGAAACTGCTCTTTTTGAAGTTCTAGAAAGTTTAGATCATTCATTATTGACTGCTGAATAGGGCCTAGAGGACTTTTCGAGTGAAGGGAACGAAAGTATGTTAACCAGTTATCCTCTGAGATTGATGGAATGCCGTCTTTATCTTTTCGCGTGTCATCCATTGGTATGAAAAAAAACCCTACGTCTTGGAAAGTGTTGGAAACGTTTTAAGCCACCTTAACTGACCTTACAGTGACGTCATAATGACACCACTGTCATTTTTTTGATGTAATCTCACTCGTAGACACCCGAAGTCATTCGTGATCATTCGTGGTAACTTGTGGTCACTCTTGATCACTCGTGGTCACCCGTGGTCACTCGTGATCACTCGTAAGTACTTATAGACCATATCAAAACCTTCCCCTCACACTGCTACATTTATGAGGTAATTATTTTCAATGACACGCTCTGTAGGAAACTGTTCAACCAGACACCAGAAAAATCCCTGGCACTGTCTACTGGCAAGACTTTACACACATACAGACTTGTTACTAGACACAACTATGAATGTCTTACAAGAGAAATAACACTGACATTATCACAGCTGACAAAAGGTTTAACTGTCATTGATAAGCCATTTTAATCAACAGGTGTTCATAAGATGTTTGCTCTGTGGACTTGTCTTATGGATTTGGTAAGGTTGGTGGCAATTCTAAATTATTAGGTGTGACATCAGCTGTTCCTAAAACTTCCCCACATGGGATTAAATGCCATTGTGTTGAAGCATGGCTGACTTCCCACCCATGTGTTGGTTCGCTCTGTTGCAGTGATGTTTCCATGCAGGTTTCTCTTCTGCCTGCCATCCAGCCTTCTAGATCAACACACTGAGACTCTTCTAAATCATTAGAAATATCACAGGCTGAAGAAATTGGTCCAAGAAAAATGGCAACCAGGCATTGAAGTCTTTCTTTTAACAAGGCATCAATTGAAGGGATGTTCTCTAAGAACAATGGAATAAATGTCACAGAATGTAGAGCTGGATTATCCAGTGCAGTTCTCAACAAGTTCACCCATGGTAGATGGCCAGTCAATAGCAGAGAAGGTTCTCCCTTTGATTTCAAAAAGTGTTTCACCCATCCAGCATATCCATGAGACATAACTTCAGTTTGACTGCCAGGAACATCTAACTGATTTTGAAGGAAGTAAAATATGACAGAGGCAATAAATTCTGAAGATGCTTTATCAAGGACTTCTATTAATGGCTTCCACATGTTGATAATCTCCACTGGAACATCAGTAATGAATGAAGCAGAAGAGCTGTTTTCTGTGGGCCAATCGATTTCTAGTGCATCCAACTGTTCACAAGAGGGAACCAGCATGCCTCTTTGATACAAAACACTTGGCACAAGGGACCTGAGTTAACAAATCAAATAATCAGAAATTTATGTTTTACAGGCATTATATTACTATTACTTTAATCATGCTCACACAGAGAAGTTGAAAAATCAAAATTAATAACCACATCCAAGTCTCTAGGCTGCCAAAAAACATTTATCACTCAGAGGCAGGTTGATCTCTAAGAGGCTATAAGCACTTAAAAATCTATAATTTTCAAGATATTGTACATTTCCTCAAACGCATACTACAAGTTGTAGATAATGCCGTGTTTTGGCAAAACGTATTGTTATATTTCGAAAACGATCCACTCAGTCCAAGTTTTTAGACGTTTTCTATTGTGGTCACGTGACATACCAAATATGGGCGTGGTTCAAAACATTAAAAGGAAACGTGAATCGAACAAACACTGTAAACTTTGAAGCCCACTGGACTTCAAGAGCCAATAAAAAGGAGGTTTTGAGATTTCCTTAGCAACAGACTTGTAGTTAAGTTTCTCCCCCCTTAAAAACAGTATTGATCACGTCTCTGTTATATGCAAATTAGCTATGAAATGGTATCTAATGCGCATGTGTGCTAGCTGACTGTGCTCCTTTAAGCAGCTTTGAAATTAACACCTAAAAAACTTTCAACCTAATTCATAGATTCACTTGTATTCTTCATGATCTAAGGATATATATATAGTATGGATAAAGGTGAAAGGAACATACGAAAAGCGCTCTCTGAGAAAAAATATTTCAAAAAAATTTGCATGCACATCTTACTGCTAACTACTGACCAAATTTGAGGATAAACAAATAAATTCCCTTTGACTTGTAGCTTCAATCCAAGAGGTGATTCAGACACTTCTGAAAAATTTGACAATATATTTTACTTCAAATTCTTGGTATACACTGTAGTTTGATAGTCAGCTCTAGAAGCTTTAAATTAATCTGCAGTTTAAACTTGACTATCCCGCTTCATCACTTGGATGCAATCTCTTGATAAGAAAATAAAAAGAAAATTTAACTATACTATACTTTTTATGTGCCATTACTTGTATTCAAATAAGCTAAATGAGAAATCAATCTCCTTAAAAGAACTTGTCCTGAAGGTTGAGCATAAATATCTCTTGAGAATATAAAATAATCTTATGTGGAAAATGGAAACAGCAAAAAACCCCTTTTGTAATCATTAGACTAGTAGAAGGCCATATATCGGCTGTATAGGCAATATATTAACTATATAAGAATGAGAAATATGTAAATATTGTCCCTTATCCTTGTACAATATAAAATTATCTTCCTCCTTTCGGTTGTTTGTTACATAGAGATATCTACATGTATAATATTGAATTACACTTTTCTTCCTATAAAGTTTCTATCAGTAAATGTATTTTATACTGTCAATAAAAAAATCACTTGGGATGCAAAACACCTTCAAGGTATTTGGTACCTTTAACTACTTGTCAAAACAAACCAGGCAAGCAATCAAAAACCAACTTTTATCAATGCTATTTTCACACTAGAGGAGGAACAAATCGTCTGGACAGACAAATTGTCTGGCATTTGTCCGTCAGATGTGAATATAAGTCGAACTGTCGTCGACTTATTCGTCTCGGCTGGCAAATCGTCTTGCAAAAATGGTCTTTCCAGACGGTGAAATATCAGATGATTTGTTCGTCAAAAAATTTGTTTGTCCTGTTTGCTCATCTGACAATTTGTTCATCTCAGACAATTTGTTCATCCTCTAGTGTGAAAATGACCAATGGTCTTTGTCTTGCTGAAATCTGAGCAAAAACAAACTTGATAAAAAAATCTCTGGGCCTTTGGGAACTGAACCTTATAATCATGAGGGGGATTAAATGAATGACTGTGTGGGGGCAAAGAATGTTGGTCAATTTGGGTATATAGATACCTTGCAAGCTGAATGCATCTCAGTTTTCTGATCAGTTGGCTAGACAGACTCACTATTGCTCAAATACAAAATTCTGGGAAAAACAATGTTAATGTGGCCATGAAGTGACTTTTCATAGACCATTGATGGTGAGACTTCACAACACGTACCTTGAGACGACTTTTTTTCAGATCATGTGATTTAAGACTCAAACTGCTGCGAATTCAAACTTTTAATCTACATGTTAACAGCGGTTTTACTAGTGGTCAGTGTAACATGCCACACTGCAGACCTGTGTGGTAAAATACAGTTTAATGTATATTGTGTTATCATTTCCATGATCAAGAGGATATAACAGAACTGTCATATACTTAAGGTGATTCCTCAGAAATTAAAGTTACCGATGTTTTCTTTTCAAATTTTCCCTACACGTTCTCTACCAAGCACTGTTTCGAAAAAAAAAAATAATAATAATAATAATCAAAGGCTCCCTAAGCCAGCTCATGGATGAATAGCCCAATCCCAAGTTCACTTTTGCCTCTGTGGCAAAACAAGTCTTTGTGCAAAACTATTGGTATAAAAATATGTCACCTGTATATTCATTTGTATGAAACTCAAGTCATTCTCATATGAAATGTTTTGCACAAGCACTCGTTCTGAAGAAGAAGTAAATGGGAACTCAGAAATGGAAGTAAAGTCTGCATATGTGCCAAGTGGCCTATCAGGCCAGCGCTTATTCCAGTTTCTGTAGCATGAAGTGACTAGGAGTATTTTTACTATCCCCTGGATGGGATGCTAGTCCATGGAAGGGTTACCCCCAAACATTAAATTTGCCAGTACCTATTTATACACCTGAGTGGATACCGAGGCACTGTGAGAGGAAAGTGTCTTGCCCAAGAACACAATACAATGTTCCCAGCCAGGGCTCGAACCCAGACTGCTCAAGATAGAAAGGTACAAAAATCAAATAAAAGGTTGTTTACACACACTGCTAGCCTTATAACTTTTAAAATGGATAATAATTAATTTTGATTGGAACTGGAACATTGTTTTAAATTAACTTGTACATGATGCAGTGTCAAAGAATACATGTAACAAGAGTCTGTCTCAAAATGAAATCACTTATAATGAGAGTTCACCATATTCACAAGTCAGTCCAAAATTGACACCTAATCACTGAAGTTGGTTATAATAAATGTATAATATCAGGGAGTCACCAGTGCATTTTGGGTTAAGGTAACTTGGTTATGGTCCTTGTTCAGTTAACATTACAAAATTATAATACACAATGTTAACATTTATTTTAGACAATCAAATTGAGAATGCCAAGACTGCCAAGAGTATTTTGCCTGAATTTCACTTAAGTGAGACATGGATATTGGCAAACTCTAGTTTACTTTAAGCTATGTCAAAAATAAACAATTTGACTTTAGATTTCTGGTAAATGAGAAGTCTATAGAAAGAAAAGTATTACCTTCAATATTATAAGAATTTCAGACAGTTTTGTTTCAAACTTGCACCCAAAGCGAAGGGGATGTTTTTATTTACAACTTATATTTTTTTTACTACATGTATATAGCTATGTCCATGTACCTGCATGCAAGGGGGCTCTGCCGCAAGGTCAGAACTCTATCAACTATCAAATAATGTTTGAAATCCCTGTCCTGTAAAGTCGTATAATACCTCCCGCCTGAAAAAGGGTCAGCCTTAAGTCAACTACAGGGAGAAGTCCCCCAGCTTGGTGCAATCAATAATTGCCAACAAGCCAGCCGAGCGAAGACGCGAGCCTGGCAAGGCGGCAGCATTTTAGAGCCGTGTGAAAGTACTTTGCAGGTGGAAAAATTCTTTAGTGATCGAGAGATGTGTTTGTAAGGTACAATTCCTTTTGTAAGGCAGGATTCCTGAGTACTGATGACCTAATGCAAAAGAGGTCGATTGTCTTGCAACAGACCAATCGTAGCGTGCAGAGATTGTAACGTCAAGCCCACATAGTTCTAAACGCCAATACGAAGTAATTTTTACCTGCTTTTGTAAGTTTTGTTTGTTTTTATCTCTATTACTAAGTGGGTGTACTTTAGTTAAGTGCCATTGTGGTATACCGCTTGCAACTACCTGTCCACACGCATGACAAAAAGAAGTTCTGCTGGCCAATGAAAATTCAAAGTTTTGACAATCAAATTTTACCCGCCCACTTGGTAACGCTTTGGCACCACTTACGCAAATGATCATAGCTGATTTATCCACCATTTGGCAACTGAAGACATGGCGTTTCCAATAAATAAGTTTGGCAAGAATTTCAAGCAAGGTGTTCCACTGTCAAGTGAATTACGAAACCAAGTGATAGAACTCGCACAACTTCATTCATATAGGGAAGTTGGAAGAAGGCTGCGTGCAGATGCTAAGACAGTATCTAAAGTTGTTGAACAATTCCGAGAGTCCGGGAGTACAGCTCCAAAACCTTTGAACCACACGAGGACTGCCTTTAAATGTTCTTTTCAAGACTCCATGTTGTTGGAGACTTAAGTACAAACAAAAGGATCGTCGTCTTTGGGAGAATTACGGGACAATTTGGCTATTGATGGAGACTGTGGTGTTTTGTCAACTTCGACAATTTCCAGACATGTTTGAAGCAAAATGCCAAGCGGTCAAAAATACTCCCGTAAAAGATTAGGAAAATGCGCATCCGAGAGATTCACAAATGAAAACTTGGTGTACACTCAGCTCTATCTTGATTACTTGTCAGATAAACACCCTGCTACTTCAAAATTTTTTGACAAATCAGGATTTCAACTTCCAGATGCGGGACACAGAAACTTTGGATTTTCGCCCATTGGTGAAGAATGCGTGGATGTTCGTCGCTATCTGTCCACCGCAAACAAAACACTAAACTTTCTGGTTGGCTTAGATGGTGTTAAGTATGCAAACATGTTAGAGGGAGCTTCCAATTCTTATGAATTTCTTAGATTTTTCGATGAAGCTTCACAAAGCAGAAGATTTTGTTACACAACGTCCTGCGTTGGAAGTTGATGACATTATTGTTGTCGATAACTTAGCTGCACATCATGGTGAAGCTGAACAAGCACTGAGAGATTTTTTTAATGACATACTAATTGAACTCTTGTTTCTCCCAGTCTATTCACCAGACCTTAACCCAGTGGAAGAAGTTTTTTCAAAGTTGAAATATTTGTTAAAGTACAGGTACCAAGACTCTGTGTTTGAAAATTTAGAATATGCAGTGTTACGAGCGGTTGGGGATATAACCAGCAGCCGACCTGTATGGATACTACAGGCATGCAAGATATCTGATCTGAAGTCATGGTTTCATCTATTCCAAGCTGGCTCAAAGAAAAACTTCCGCGCTTTTTGTTTGGGCACTGGATGAAATCTCAGCCATGAACCGTTTTAGTGTTTTCTGAGTTTTGGGTTCTTGCTGGGTATTTCTAAAGATCAGAACAAGCTTGAAACTGAAAACAGACACTGTTGTTTATCATCTCCGTCCACTTCCACCCGTAGTGGTTTCTGTTGTGTTGAAATCTTTTTCAAAACTCACCATAATTATGATAAGTGGCATAAACCCCAGCAAACATTGGAAAAGCTATTTACGTGAAGTTTGAATGGCTTTTTTAGTACATGGTTTAGTTCCTGGTTGTCTCAAGTTTTAACATTTTGTTAAACCATGGTCATTATGCATGTTGAGCTTTATAGACCAGCAAAATTTAAATGCAAAAACATGCTTTTGAAGAGGAAATTATACAAAAGGGACAGTATCAGTGAGGACACTTGCACTTGAACATGCAAAAGGTAAAAGTGTGAAAACTGAAAGTGCATGTGAGGATGTTTATGGTGCAAAGATCAATGGGTAGTTATGTTGACATGCTTGTATTCTTCTTCAAGATAAAAAAAAGTTGAAAGGAAAAACTACACAGTTCTATAAAAAATAAAATAAAAAATAAGTTCTGTTAAAAAATCTTGGCTAATGCGGTACCTGCGGCTTCAGATTTTGTCTTGCATATCAAAGTCATATACGGAGATAACAAATTCAAGCAAACTTCGAACCTTAAAAACCTTTTTAGACTCAACGTTTGAATATTTCGAAGGTCGCATTTTTAGCAAATTTGAAATCTACAGCCAACACTTTATTGGTTATTGGCTTCATGTTTTTTTTTTTAATTTATTTTATTTTATCATTGCCCCTGAAGAAAAAAATCACACAAACATCGTACGCGGAAGAAATTACAAACAGAGTTCTCTGAATAACTCTAGTGAAACTCCGGCAATCTTAACTGTCGTTTTCGTAGCAAGTGTTTCGATGAAACTTGAACAAAACTAGGGAAACATGAAGAAGGAAACCTCGGTGTTGTTCTTTGCTTCAAAAACACAAACAAACAAACAAAACCAAAAACACGGAACCGCTTGCCATGCAGGCAGGCGAACTAAAATTCTCTCGAACCTTTTTAACATCGAACATACTAACAGTGAACTTCTAGCAAGTAAGATGTAAACTTATTAAGTTTCCGCAATGTTCTAACTTAATCCAACAATCAATGTGCAACAACAACAACGAGAAAAGAATGCAAACAGTCGTGAAGCATGGCTTACTGCGTAAAAAAAGTGATCGGAACAAAAGTACTTAACAGAGTCAAGTGTTCACAAGACTGACTTCACGTCTTTCATTATATATTACTTTGGCATCTATCTTGAATAGAGAGAAGAATATCTGCTGCCTCTTTTGCCTCCTCACATCTTTCAGTAGCATGCATTCGATTTGGAGCTAATGGAAGGTCATCAGTCAGTGACAATCTAGTTGCCATTGAGATCAGCTCGTCCTCTTCTTCTCTAGATGTTGGAAGCAGGTTGTCGAAGCCCAAACTCCTTTCTGCTCTGTTCAAACGTCCTGCTCGGTCAGGAAAAGTAATTCCAAAGCTTGTCAGTGCTTTATGCTTTGCAGGCTGCTTGCGTGGGTTTTGTGAGCTCATATGTGATGGAATGGAGACGCCAAGATGCTGTTCATCTTCAAGATGATTTCGTTGACTAATTATAGATTTCACAACTTCGCGTCTGGGCGGACTACTGCTCTTTAACGATTTCTTCACATACGCTATATCTTGCTGAAGCTTTAGCCAGTTTTTAGAATTGTTTTGAATGTATTCATGGGGGAACTCTTCAAGCAAAGTTTCCTCTACATGTTTACTCAAAGAACTATTTACTTGAGAGAACGCCGCTTCGCGTCCTTTCAAATCCAGTTCTATTTTCGCAGCAGCCGTTTCTAATGCTGCCATTTCCCTTTTTTTGTCCTGAAACTCCTGTTTTTCATCTGGATGCCTACTCAACTCTCCACAGAAAAACAGATTCACATTTTGCCATTTGGCAGGTGCGAACTGTGTGATTTCTTTCATGACAATTACTACAGCGTTGCCTGGTACTTCCGAGCGCGGAAGCTGCGTCTCTTATCTTGGCACAGGTTTCTTCAAGTTCTTTTATTTCAGCCCTTGCTTCCTCACGTTTAAATTCGAACTCTTGCCTCTTTTCCTCAATGAACCTTTCAGATGGGCTAAGTAACTGACGCCTGCTTGTCGAAACAGAAACGTCGCTCGTTTTCGGTGCTCGATACTCATCCACATCATGGTTTGAACCCAAGGTGCATGTAGAGACTTTTTTCTGTGCAGGAGATTTTAAATTGGATTCAGGGCTTTGCAACAGCTGTGTTGACTTGCATGACGCTTCAAGCCACTTTTTATTCTCTCAGGCGTTCTTAGCCGAGCAATCATGTTCATGACTAGTCTTTTGTGGCCTTCAGGGAGAAAATGTAGATCTTCTTCTGTCAGATACCACGCAGACAATGTTGAGGTGAACCCTTTCTTCCTTAACTCTCCTGCATATTGTAAAAGATCACAGTCAATATCCGACAGCAATTCCTCTATTGATTTCCTGTCGTTCATTGTAATTTTGAAAACTGCAAAAGACAGAATTCCCCTACGAGTTGATAAAAGAAGAGACTGACTTTGCTTCCCTTCAAGTGTTTGCATAAGTGGCGCCAAAACGTCCCCGAGTGGGCGGGTAAACTTTGAAGTTTGATTGTCCAGCAGAACATGTTTTTGTCATGTGTGTGGACAGTTAGTTGCAAGCGACAGTATTTATCGAGCTAACAAGCAAAATAATTGGCCAGCCAGCCAAAAGAGTACTCGGCCAGAATGCCAAACTCGGCCAGTGTGCCAAATTCAGCCAGCGTGACAGATCTACACAATGCCATGTAAAGCAATCAAAGAAACTGAAACCTTTTTAAACTGAATTCAATCAAAGCAAAGCTAAAACAAACGAAAACTGTAGCAAACTATCGGCCAGCAATCCAAACAAGAGCTCAAGAGTAAACTTGACATCAGCCAATGAACCAACTTTGTCACCGCCAGTGAGCAAAAAGCAATCAAAGCAATATTTACAATATTTAGGCACGTCAAAATTTAAGACATTTGACGTTGTTTCGAATACTTGACTACAAAAAAGTGACGTGAACAAAACATGACTCTGTCAGCAAAACTAAAAGGTAAAGCACTTCAAGTTTCTTACTTGAAGTATTTTAAAATTAGCTCACAAACCTCAAACTTCCGTCGGATACTAACACAGGCAGATTGAATTTCAATGTGTGTATACAAAATAAAACCTTAACGAAAAAATGAAACCAAAACTTAACAAGAACTTAAGCTCACCTTGGTCTCCACAAGGAGAGAAAGTGAACGAAAACAATCAATTTCTCTTGCCAGGAGAAAAAGCTGCGAGCTTAATTTTCCCCATTATCCATTTGACAAGTTAACACCATCCCACTTTCTGCTTTTCTTGTATCAATTCCTTGACCTCGCCGACCGTGCTGTTGTGACCGATACACACAGTCATAAATACCTCTATCAGCTTTCATCTATGTGTAAGCAAAACCCAATAGTCTACAAACAACATATTTACAAAAGAAAAACACTAAACCAAAATGACCGACTTCATGATTTAATGCGCTCGACAAACTCATACCCAAGCTCTCCATTTTTCAGGCAAAAATGTACGCCTTTGTCAAACACCTTCCTGAAAACGACTGAAAACTCTTGGACAAAAACATTACATAGTAGGGGAGGCAGGAGAAAATTGTTTAATTCAAGTTTAATGAATAAATTAATCAGAATCAAGTGAGTGAACGAGTGCCATTCGACTGCCTGCTAAGCTCATGGATGTTACATCATCCATAAGCAAAAATGATAGGTCACCAGGGATCGCGTTAACGCAGAAATCGTGCATTTTTACGCAAACAAATGTCAAAAAATACAGCATCAAAATTTTAATGCATCCCAGGACGCAAGATGTTGAGTTGAAGAACTCACTCCACTTACTTTGAATGTTGAATAGATTTTGTTGTTTGAGTGACGTAAAAAATTTTCAAACAAAGCTAAGCGACTTCACATCGTGGCGGCCATATTGAATTTAACTACACAAAGGGGACTGGAGACGATTTACACATCCGGGAAACTTGAATGAGCTCCCTCCCATGTTTGTTCGTTGTTTGATCGGTCAACACTATGAACTGTGAAAAGGGAGGAAGACATAATCAGTTTTTAGACAAATGGCTGAAAACAAGAGGCTCGGGCGATGATTTATCGATGATTTGTAAGGATTGCACAAAAGCTGGAAAGAAGAACGCGTTCACGAGTGGAAGCAAAAAATTTCCAAAGATCGGCGCTTGTTCGTCACGAGTCAGGTGGATCACAAAAGTTCAGCAAAGTGTTGCTTCAGCAAAAAAATTTCAAAGCTGCAATTGACAATGCTAGCAAAGTGAGTGATGATTCCCTGGTCAAGCAAATGCGAACAGCATATTGGCTTTTGCAAGAAGAGATACATGTACCTCCAAAAAAGTTCAATTCACTTTGTGAGCTTCAGGTAAGTAACCGTAAGATCTTGTTGGCAATCAAAATACTTGAATTTTATTAAATAATATTTTTCTAGCGTTTTTGATTCCATTATAATATTTCAGCTTTTTAAATCCTTTTGTCATCCAGACGTTGAATGGCTGTACAAGTCTTGACCCCAAGACAGGAGCAAATGTATATCAGCATCATCAGTCTGTGGCTGACATTAACTCTGCATTTGCAGAATTGATTAATAGAGAGATTGATGAAGATATCCAGAATAGCCCATTTATTGCAATACTAGCCGACGAGAGTGTGGATATCGCTGTTTAACCCTTTAATGCCCAATAGTGACTTATAGATTTTACTCTGTCTAACGCCAGACGATTTTACTCGTCAAAGGGAGACCCCTCGGGCATTAAAGGGTTAATAAACTATCTCCTTTAACCCTTTAATGCCCAATAGTGACTTATAGATTTTACTCTGTCTAACGCCAGACGATTTTACTCGTCAAAGGGAGACCCCTCGGGCATTAAAGGGTTAAAAGAAGTTGGACATTTATATCAGACTTGTGAAGGATAATGAACCTTGTACTCGATTTGTAGGAAATTGTAATGTGCCAGATGGTAAAGCTGAAACCATATATGCACTTATGAATTTCATGGAAGAAAAAATATCAACTGTGGGTCTAAACTTGTGGGATTAGGGAGTGATGGCACTTCTGTCATGATGGGGCGTCACAGTGGTGTGGGTGTACGACAGAAGTCAGTAGCTCCATTTTTGGTTCATACTCATTGTGTGGCTCATAGACTTACGTTATGCACTTCACAAGCTGCTAAATCAGTCAAGTTGTTGGATGAATACCAAACACTGTTAACAAACCTTTTTAACTCTTACTCAAACTCAGCTGCAAGGTATAATGAGCTACGTGAAATTCACAGCATTTTAGAATTGAAACCAGTAACCTTAAAAGTTGCTGCTTCAACTCCACAATGCTGTTGATGCAATCTACAAGTGTTGGCCTGCACTTGTAGACTGTCTGGATCTTCAAGCTGCTGAAGATAATAATGAAAACGCTGCAAAAGCCAAAGGATACTTCAAGCAAGTGCAGCAATACAAATTTGTTGCAGCAACTTGCATGATGAAAGATGTTCTTCCAACATTAACAAAGCTTAGTGTGTTTTTCCAAAAAGAATCTGTTGGTCTTGCATCTGTGCCACCCATGGTATCATCTACAATTACTACATTGCAGGCCCTTAGAGATGACTTAAATGGCGATCTTGCAAACCTGCCAAGCCTAAAGGAACTTAATCAGGGAGTACTTGCAGATGGTTTGTATCATGAGAAGGAACTTCAGCAGGCTGGTGATAATGCAAGACGATTCTTCATTGCTGCTGGTGACACATTTCTAGCTAATTTAATTAAAAACCTTAACCAAAGGTTCCCAAAGGAGACACTAGACATCTGCAAAGCCCTTGACCTTGTAGTTAACCCTCAATCACTCCCAGAGAGTAGTGTAGCTATAGCAACTCATGGAGCAGATGCTTTAAACAAGCTTATTGAGCACTATGGTCAGCCAAAGACTACAAACGGCAACAGAAACATTGATCCACTGATTGACCCAGATGTCACAAGAGCAGACTACCTGCAATTCAAGTTTCTTCTCAACACTCACCGTGTTATGAACATGCAGCAGTTCATCAAAAGGTTCTTATCTGATGATGGACTTTCGCAACTCTTGCCAATATTGCATTGATAATTCCTGTCTCTAGTGCTTCATGTGAGAGGGGGTTTTCTTGCCAAAACAGAATCAAGACGGGCCTTAGAAACAGACTGTCCAAGGAAAACTTAGAGAATCTGATGAAAGTTGCAATTGAGGGGGCCCCGCTTGCAGAATTTGATTTTGAGAGAGCAAAGCAGATCTTCAAAGGCACCGTCATCGTCGAAAGTAGTGACAGCTTATGCTTGACATTGACTATGCTATTCTGTAGTGTTTATCTCATTCTGTCAAATGATCACACGTTAGTCAAAAGTTGGGTTGTCAATACTTCAATGTAAGGTACATGTAGACTATTAAGATAACATTGTATTTTTATTGCCTAAAGAAGCGAAAAAAAGGCAATAAAGCTTAGTGAAGAGTATGACAGTAATTTACCAGTCACTCTTTCTCATAACAACAACACTAACAATTTCTTGGGGGGGCAGGGTCGCCAAGATTTTGGGACCCACACAAAATGCTTGGGACCCCAATTTGACCAGACATGCAGGTACGAGGACCCAGAATGAAAAATCCTAGTGCCATCCCTGGTCACCATGCTTGCTTAACCCTATTTGCGCCAGCTTTTTAGAGGGGGGTGGCCTACAAATGCCAGAGCAAATTATTTTCTCACACTTAATGCTACTCTGAAAACACACATGAAATAAATGTTGAATTCTACCTTTATGTTTGCATCCTAGCCATCCACAACAGACATACTCTTGAAAAGCGAAGGTTAATCAAGGCTGCTGCCTAACAGGAGCCCAGCAGCCTGGGGCACCCAAGAAAGTCCTTTGGGCGCCTAAATTTTTGCAGCAGCTTCCAAAACATTACTTGTTGGGCTCCTAACTTTTTGGCTTTTGCCCTTCTGGGCTCCTTGAAATATTGTTAGGCAACAGCCTTGTTAATCTTGTTCCATAATCCAAAACAAACGATGGGAAGCAAAATATTTAGTGCCCCTTTAGATTTAATTGCCGCGATCACGATCCATGGAAGTGTCGAAGTTACTCGAAAACGTGGCATGATAAACAGTGGATTTTGTCCTTTATTGACATGCCGAAGGAAATTTATCAATTATCGAGAGATGTTAAGGTCCTGATGATTTCATTTCTAAGATTTTTTTGTCTTGTTTTGTCCTGAGGGTGCGTAACATTGGGAGAAAAGAACCACATAACAAAATGGCCACCATATTTTGGTCTTCTTTGCAAATGGAGACGCTCAAACTCGGGCGATACTCAGCTTTACGACTATAAACACGAAGGCTTGGCGAAGATAACAAACAGTTGAATAGTACAGCAGTTTCTATTGGCTCAATCTGTTAACTATGCCTTAGCAACCAATCAAATTGCTCATTATATATTTGGGCCGATTTAATCGGCCCTGGCTCATCTTGGAGTGTACTCAAAGGCCGATCTGATCGGCCCCTGGCACATCTAGGGTTAAGAGATGTGACAAGCCAATCTTACCCAATTTATGCCTGTACTTGTGCTAATTCATGTTAATCATCTGTCCAAGTTACATTCTGTGGTAGCTGGAAGCATAGCTTATTAAAGAAATACTTGGAAAAAAACATGGCAGGTAGTAAGTGTCAAGCATGTTCCATACGCAACAATATTATATGACATTTTTCAAAAAATTACACCATTTAAAAAAACATGGTCATAACAGAGATCTCCGTAAGCCCCGGCGACCGGCGAAAATTGCCGGCTAGTCGTCCTGGGCACGCCGGCTACTCAGATCCAAATCAAAAAGTAAATAAGTACTTTGTTTTGCATCCAACAGCAACTTTTCCATTTGCGACGCCTGCTTTCCCTTGGGTAAATACATTCGGAAATAAATAAAGTTTTCTTTAAAGAGCCAAGCGTCCAAACAATGTTTTTGACTGAATAAACTTGAAAGTTTCGTCGAGAATTTCGCCACGCTTGAATCTGCTTGCAGACATCGATCAAACGTTCAGCAAACGAAACAGGCTCAGATTGCGAGGCAGCGGTTATGGACGAAAAGCACTCCATATAAGACAACATACTCTGTATTCCAACACGTGCAAAATGGCGGAAATTCCTCTGCCGGCTACTCCATTTTATTCTCCTTCTACTCAAAAATTTAGGGAGAACCCTGGTCATATAGCATTTGTATAGTTGTTGTTTTGTGGCCATAATTTGCATTCCAGAGTATGGCTTTTTTGCACGCTATCAGCTATATCTTTTTTCCTTCCGATAAAAATTCTTTACATTCATACATGGAAGAGGATAATATGAACACCATTATTATGCCATAAAAAATATAGGTTACCATGCTCGTTTAAAAGAAAAGGAACATTCATTACGCTATCGAGGTTAACTTGAGGGAAATTTCTTTCGTTGTGCATGTGGACACGCTCATTTACACATGCAAATGATACGATATTGAGGTATAATCTTAAGCCCTGGCCAAACGATCGCAACATGCCAACGCAACATATCGCAACATTGTTGGGCGCAACATGTTTCGTGCGTTTGGCCACTGTGTTGCGACATGTTGGGTGTTGTTGGCTCAGGTTTGAAAATGGTCAAATTTGAGCCAACAACACCCAACACGTCGCAACATGTTGCAACAGGGTGGTCAAACGCACGCAACATGTTGCGCCGAACAATGTAGCCTGCGAACGCAGACGTATTTCCGGCTCTCGGTTGTTTCCGTCGAAAATAACGTCTGCGAACTCGAGCCACGAGAACGATTTCCGTGACGTCAGCGCTTAAAAACCAATCACATTTCACCTTGCATATCTGAAGAGGTAACACACAGAGATCGTGCGTGGAGCACTCGCAAACACGTGTTAAAAAATTGCAGAGGATGAGTTCAGGAAAGTTTTCGGGTTTGATAGCCTCAATAAGCATCAAGAAGAAGCAGTGCGATTTGTTTTTGAATCGAAGAGCGATGTTTTTGTGAATGTTCTGCTAGAGTTGGAAAGTCTGTTGTATTTCAGGCTTTGCCTGTTGTGTATTCTTGTGTGGATCCAACTCGTGAGAAGAACATTGTAATCGTTGTTTCGCCGCTGATTAACCTGATGAACGACAAAGTCAACCGCTTAAATTCACGTAGAATAAGCGCAATATCGCACTCAGTGATGTCAGGATCGTGTTAGAGATCAACACTAACGCCTGTTGATGCTAGTAATGTAACAAAATAATAGAGGTGCACTCTTCTAAGAAACCACAAGAGCCTTGAAAGGACTGGGATTATGAGACCTGCATAACCCTCCGTGATAAACATAATGAAAGATTATCCTGTAAGGTCACCACAGGCTAATAAACAAAAGATCACGGCAACAGAGAATCGAAGGCCACTGATCCGGCCGATTTAATAGTTGCAACATAAATGAGCCAATAAACTTGAATAACTTTATCTTTTCTACATTGAAAACTTTTGCATTGCAAAGCAAACAAACTTCGGAAGTTAAAATCTTTTTCTGTGTTTCAATACGCGCTCATAGCTCATTGCGAACAAATTCATGATTCTAAAATTATCACCAGCTCCCGCGGCGTTGCGTGTGTATGTAAGTATCATATTCTATCAGTGAATTTAAATGGTCAACAACTAAACAAAAGCTTTGACGTCACGGAAATCAATCGTTGACTCGAGTTCGCAGACGTTATTTTCGGCGGAACCAGTGACAGCCGGAAATACGTCTGCGTTCGCAGGCTACCAACAATGTTGCGATGTGTCGCCTTGGCATGTTGCGATCGTTTGGCCGGGGCTTTAAAAAGTCTGCAGTCTACTTTTTACCCCTGGTCTGCAGTTTGCATTTTACCACCAGTCTGCAGTAAGCAGTCTGCATTTCACACTGACTCAAGTAAATAAGTGAACTTCTATGAGCAGTAGGGAAAATATCACAAGATTACATTCTTTTAAATTAAATAGTAGGAACAGCAGTGCATCACCTTTCCCTTACCATAAATTGCTCATGGATATCAAGCTTGCAATCTCGTTTGATATGTCTGTCAGTTCACTGTTGCTCTTGAAATTAGTCATCTTCTTTCTTTTTAGAACATGCCTCAAGGCAACGTTTCTATACTTGATGAGCAGCTGCTGTAGTTTCTCCATGCTATCCTCGTGCATGTTAAGCTGAGCCTCCCAGTATTCATCTTGCAACCACGACAAACTAGCCCGT
>JAHPZR010006388.1:27500-30000 GCA_019787425.1 Platygyra sinensis
GCAGAGCAATAACAGGAAGACCACCCTAAGAGCCAAACTTGACACTGGGGCCAGGGCAACATACTACCCATGAGACTTTACCGTGAGATGTTCCCACATCAAATAGACAACAATGGTAAACTCAAACCCAATTCACTGCTGTCCTCGAATGTTGTGCTCACTGGCTATGGAGGCTTGCAAATTAAACACCATGGCATAGTCACCATACCCTGCACTTACGGGAAAGAGAGCACACTGGCACCCTTTTACCTCAATGACATCCCAGGTCCTGCAATCATTGGCCTCCCAACCTCCACTGACCTGAATCTGCTACAGTTTAATTGTGCTATACAGGCACAACATCCCCACACCAGCAGTCATGGATGCCTAAAGGACAAGACTCTGGAACAAGCCAAAGAAACCCCCCGATAAAAGACAAGCAAGATTTGATTAAACAATACCCTGAGTGTTTCAATGGCATCGGAAAGTTTCAAGGGGAGTACCATATTACAGTCGACCACAATGTTCCACCAGTGATTCATCCTCCACGACGCGTGCCAGTCAGCCTCAAAGACGACATCAAAAGTGAATTGGATGATATGGTCAAGAACGGCATCATCACAAAACTTGAAGAAGGTGAACCCACACCCTGGGTTAACAGTCTTGTCTACCGACGGAAACAAAATGGGAGGTTGAGACTCTGCTTAGACCCCAAAGATCTCAACGCAGCCATCCAGAGAGAACACCATGTTACCCCCACTTTAGAAGAGATCCTACCCAAATTGACCGGAGCTACAGTTTTCTCCATTGTTGATGCTAAGTGCGGGTACTGGACCGTTGTTTTTGACAAGGAGTCGAGTTACCTCACCACATTCAACTCCCCTTTCGGTAGATACAGATTCAACCGCATGCCCTTTGGGCTGAAAATGTCACAAGACATCTTTCAGACCAGAATTGACCAAACATTTAAGGGGTGCGAAGGCGTGGCAGGAATTGCAGACGACATCGTAGTTTTTGGAAAAACTGGTGAAGAACATGACCGAAACATGCATGGTATGCTAAGACGATGCCAAGATACAGGCCTGAAACTGAACCCTGACAAATGCTTTGTAAAGCAGGAGAAAATCAGATTTTATGGCGTTGTCTGTAGCCAAGATGGGATCCAGCCAGACCCAAACAAAATCTCAGCACTGAAACAAATGTCAGCTCCAACCAGCCGCCAAGAACTACAGACCTTCTTAGGTCTGGCAAACTACATGGGTCCTTTCATCCCAAATTTAAGCACACTGACAGCCCCACTTCGAGATCTCTTAAAGGAAAGCCACCAATTTGACTGGAGCCCAGCACACCAAGAAGCCTACAACAAGATCAAGGACTCCATCAGTAGTGAAGTCACACTAACCTACTTTGATCCAAAGAAGGAGATTACCTTACAAGTTGACGCTTCGCTGAAAGGCCTGGGCGCCGTACTCTTACAGGATAACAAGCCTGTTGCTTTCGCGAGCAAAGCACTCACTGATGTGGAAACAAGATATGCAAACATTGAACGAGAATTGCTTGCTGTGGTGTACGGGTGTAAGAAGTTTCACACTTACCTGTTTGGCCACAGTTTCACAGTCAACACTGACCACAAGCCCCTCGAGAGTATTCACCTAAAACACTTGACAGCTGCACCCCCGCGTCTTCAAAGGATGCTATTGAGACCGCAACCATATGACCTTGTCATCCGCTACCAACCAGGCAAGAGCATCGAGATCGCAGATGCGCTCTCCAGGTTATCACCAGAAGAAACAGAAGCCATCCTTGGGATGAATGTCCAAGTGCACGACATCCACCCTCAATTCAGTAAGAGCATTTTGGAGAGAATTAGGCAACAAACCGCGTCAGATCCAGAGCTCAATGCACTAAAGGAAACGATCCACTCTGGTTGGCCGCCGACCATCCAGCAAGTCCCAGTGACCTTAAAACCTTATTGACCCTTTGGCAATGAGCTCGCTGTAGAAGATGGGTAGCCATGAAGAGTCACCGCATCATTATCCCCACTGGGCTACAGAAGGAAATCTTGACAAAGCTCCATGCAGCACACCAAAGAATTGAGAAGACGACGCTCAGAGCTAGGACCTCTGTTTACTGGAGAGGGCTAAACAAAGACGTAGATGAGATAACCAAGACATGTAGCATTTGCCAGGAGTTGCACCCAAGCCAGCCCTGATCCTCACAGAGGTGCCGCCAAGGGCATGGCACACCATTGGTACAGACCTCTTTACCTTAGAGGGTTCAGAGTACCTAGTAGTTGCTGATTATTACTCAACGTATCCATTCGTCAGGCAGATACCAAGGGGACAAAATAACAGCCACACAGTGATCAAAATGCTGAGACAGATTGTCAGCGAGCAGGGCATTCCCAAGGTAGTACGATCCGATAATGGGCCCCACTACAGTGGTCAAGCATTCCAAGATTTTGCAAGAGAAGTGGGTTTCCAGCATGTGACAAGTTCCCCACACTATCCGCGTAGCAATG
>JAHPZR010006388.1:35000-37500 GCA_019787425.1 Platygyra sinensis
TACTATCTGTAATTGCGCGCGCTGGAATTTTCCGTTGCAGCTATTTGTCAACGTTGTTTGTAATATTTTGCACACGTCTCATTTTGGCCTAAGGGTTTGTTTCATGGAGGACAAGAAGCTAACAAAATGGTCATCCAATTCGTTGTTTAAGTGGAAGAAATTCAAAACTAAGATTTATTCAAATATTGTCCCCCTTTAGGTCCTGTGGATCATGGGTTCTCGGCCGAGAGGCGGGAAACGTCCTTCAGTTGCGGTCATTTGGAAGGCGTTGGGCTACTGGCCAGATATCTTTCTGATCTTTGAAGATCGCAAGCCGTAAGAGAATTTTATGTTTTTTCTGCTTACGCGTGCGAAATAACGTTTCGTTTCGTTTCGTTTCGCTGAATACCATACTGAATACCCCGATGCAACCTTTCTTAATTCAAATCATTAAAGGGGTAGTGTCACGAGGATTTTCCTTTTTTAGGTCAATTCTGTGCTAAAATCATTACTTTGAGGCTTTAATCATAAACAAAATGCTTCTGTAAAGCTACGACGAAGATATGACATGAATTTTATCAGAGAGGGCTAACAATAACAAATTTCTTGAGGATTTTTGGAACACGTAGCATCAAAACATGAAAAAATTGGCAAATTTTTTCAAGTTTCAATCCATTTCCATCCATGCCATCCGTAACGACAGGCGACAAGAAACAGTTTCAGTACATTCAAATAGTCTTTTAGTATAACAAAACTAGATCATTAGTTTTGAAATTCAATTGATCCGAAGACACCTTGTGGCTTTTTATAAACTTGCCAAGTAGCGTGACAATGCTCCTTTAAGATGCAATTTTCAAATTTTCTTTTGTTTCCAGTGGTGAAAAAAAAACATATAAGGCGGCTTTATGAGCTATCCGCAATATCGCAAGACTTCTTTATTTAGGCAATTTCTCCATTTCTCTCATCGCTAACGCTCAAATGCATATGATTTGTCGGGTCTTGACCAAGCTCCTGAAGGGAATTTCTCTAAAGCACTGCCAACAAAATTTTTCACAGGTAAAAACATGACAGACTTGACTAAAATATAAACATTGAAGTGTTTTTCTTGTCAATAATTTGCTGTAAATTAAGGAATTGTTCTTTCTCTCAGAGTGCGATAAGGCTGAGAGAAACATCGCTCATTCTGACCATAGTTAATAGAAGGGACTGGTTAGGAAGCCCGGCAAACATCAAAGGAACAAACAAAGATGCCAAGATTCATGTTGGAAGGTCCACGACCCTGCACAATCTTTTGTTTTGCGCTCATACACTATGCATGAATTACGTAACCAACACGTTTCTATTGGTTAGTTCCTCAGTTCGGAGTAAACAACTATTGTGTTTTGTGCAGGGTCAAGGCCAAAAAAGCGAACAAAAACATTCAACAAAGAACTTTGTCGAGTTTCATAACCATTCCCCTCTATTAACTATGTTCTGACCAACTGCAAAGTACAAATTACGTTCTAATTCGCTGCGCTCAAACGAACGTAAATTATTTTCTCCTTAAATACTATAGATATACAACAACAAAGGAATGATGGTTGAATGCTCAGGCAACCCAAGCTGACATTTAATAATACATTTGACGAAAGAACATTACAGTTAATGTGCCATAACAGCTACAATCCCAAATTATCAGTTATTGCTAAACGCTTAGATACGTCTTCAAGAACATACATGTCTTTAGCACAGTCTGACTTCCAGCGACCGTGTAATTTAAGTAAACGTTCCGATAAACTGGTGCTGTTACTAACAACGGATGTAGCCCCTCGCGATCTTAAACTATGCAGGTCATACAAATTGTAATCTAAGCCCAGATCCTTAAGACAATTTTTAAATACCTCCCTACATCTCGTATATGAGAGCTTACTTTCATACAACTTGTAAGTATTGGAAGATTTGAACAATGTTAAAGGTCTAAAGAGTGGTAAATTGCTGTTAAGATCTATCTCAGCCATCAGAATGTACCTTTCTAGAAGGGCAACAGGACAATATTTACTAAATAACCTCTTAATATAAACCTTTTTCCCTTCTCTGTAAACATCGTTCTTGGCACGAGGAACAAACACACACAAATGATCCGGAAAAAATTCCAGATGGTTGAGCAAAATACTTCTAAATTCATCGTAACGAAAAAACACCGCGAAACCTAATGAACACATGCAGGCTAAACGCAAATCCTTCAGATTAGCTGGAAGACCAGCATATTTATCAATGATTTTCTTAATAACATCGGCAGAGATGGGTTCCTTCTTAGAAATTCTGCTCCGAATTTGGAATTGTCTCAGAGATTTTAATTATGTACATGTCCTCCGGTTCTATCGTATTCGTTTGAGCGGACGGCTCGGGTGGTTGAGTTTGGGAATTTCTGGCAAGAAGTTAAGAGATCAGTCTTGTCTTCAAGACCAGGAGAAACAACAGATAAGTTTCTTCGTAATACGTTACACTGAAGTATTTTCACGTTGATCGGCTATTCGCAACC